>JBCAUG010533744.1:0-14883 GCA_038406175.1 Haplosyllis leylae | reverse complement strand
CTGACCAATCAGAATTAACTAGAAATGCTCGCCAAGTACTGTCAGTGATTTTGTGCTTCCGCTTTACCCTCGCCAAGTACTGTCATAGTACTTTTGCCTAATGTGACCTGCTCATTTAATAACTATGTGAACAGAAAATTCTAATTGGACACCTAAAATTATTTTTATTTCGATGTAGAAGCACGCCATTTTGAAACTAGGTCAAGTAATCGCAACAATATTCTTTCAAATATTTACATTGCTTATTCCAGTTCTTGAAATATTTTCCTACTTGAGTGATTCATTCATCCAAATGAGATCGTATTTCTTTGCTCGTTGAAACTGGCCTTTTGTGAAGCAATTGCCGACAATTTTTTCATCAATAGCGATTCATTATGCTCACCAGCCAATGTGCCTGCGGGGAACGAAATCTGAATTAGAACTGGTATCGAACTGCACGGTATATTTGTCGAATCGCTGCCAAGGTGAATCAGTTTCTCCAGAAAAGAAACGCAAAGAAAAGATGATTTGGCAAAACTTAGTTCATTGAATAAGGTATTCAAATTACATAAGAATCAACCTGGTGTAGATGGATGAGCGACTGATGAGACCGTTAGGAGTTTTGGAGTTAGAAAGTAATTAGGAGGAATGATTTTGTCTCATGGGTCACTGATGGATAATCTAGGTAGTTTCTGATAAAACCATTTCCTGTGCGAAATGTCAGGATTTTTCATTGACAAGATATTCTTAAACACATTAGTACACGTTTCTTAGAGATTTATTTATCAAAATTAAAAAAACAATTGGACGGAAAACATTGTTCCAACAATCATTACATTAGTGAAGTTCTTTCTGTTTTTGTTAAGTTTTGTACACAAAAAGAGTACAGAGTCCTAGCAAAAAAAAAACATTACAAAATTGAAATTGCACCAAAAGCAAAGCAAAGAAAAGAGTAGGTAAATGCAAAACAATAGCAAAACAACTTTTTATGCAAAGAACGCAAGATCACTGTTAAAATAAAGCAGCCAACGTCTTGGCAACCAGGTCTATCAAATGACGTAATACAACGTGGCATATTATGATGCTACATTTGCAGAGATTTGTGTATAGTTTTGGGCACGATTCCATGGGCATGACCACCTAGTCTTATCAAATTCCATTTGATAGACAATTAAAGAGACACAGTGCCAGTTCGGTTCTGTTTAGTTCCAATAACACGCAGACTTTACACTGGCAATTAGGATGTGGATTGGTGTTTTTACGATCCCCTTGATACTCGACAATATTGCTGCGACTGCCTGTCTTCTTAACGAAAGTATTGTGTCAATGTTAACCCTTTCACTACTGGACATTTTGACAACTTTTCTCTTGCAAAACTGAGAAATTGGGTGCATCTATTAAATAAATCAACAAAAATTTAATACATCTGATATAATTCTGGTAATGCCATATTGGTAATCCACACACAACTGGCCTTCAATACAATGTCTAACATTGACCCAATTCAGGTAATATTCCGAGTTAATGGTCAAAATGTTACAGATTTTTTATCAAATTTTTGAAAAAAAAATGTGAAAACAAGCATTCAATGTAGGGTTTATCACACATATATGACTGTCACTATTCTTTTCAATGTGTGCTTTTGATAACAAGTATGTCCCCCAAAGAAAGTATGTCAGAGATCTTGACCAAGGTCCAAACATTGCTTCATACTTGACATCAAGTTTGGTGCCCATCCTTCAATGAAAAGCATAATTTTGAAGCAGTTCTAAAAACTAGTCTTGGTGGTGCCCCCTATATAGGTCATGAATGCGAACCAATCAAGCTTCAATACATTGGAGAAGTCGTTACATTATAATTAGCCATGCTTGTGAGGATGATACAATGTTTACAACCCCCTTGCAGTGAGGGGACAAGTATCCAAGGGGTTAATGTATACATGTCTCACTTACTGACATTTATGCTAGTTACCGACTGTGTACGTAGTATGAGAGGAGGTACTGTTTTCACAGGTGTCTGTCTGTCCACAGGGGGGTTACTCAGTCCCAGTTGGGGGGTACTCAGTCCCAGGGGGGGTACTCAGTCCCAGCTGGGGCGGTACTCAGTCCCCTCCCCCCTCTGGGACTTGCTACGCCGTGGTCGGTATGCCTCTTGCATTCACGCAGGAAGACTTTCTTGTTTATTCAGACATTTCAGTATTAAGTTAATCTTTTTCAAACATAGACATTAGTAATACCAGGATGACACCCATTAGAATAGCAGTTGTAGTTACAGCTGTATTTCATTGTAGATTAGATGGTAGTTGCACTCTAAGAACAAAGAGACACACTCTAACACCATACCATAGTGACAGGTAAAGACAGAGAAAATATATTCTTAGGTGACAGTACTTTGTTATCATAGTTCAGCCGTGGGACTGGATCAGTGGTAGGGGAAGATACTGGAATCATAAGATTTATGGTTATTTGGGAAGATCACCCCCATAGTTATTCTAGGCAGATACCCGAGAAGTTGAATAATACATATTTACTACTTTTTTCCACTTGCTCTTCCGACAGATCTTGAATGAACTCTGCTTTGACAGAGATTACTACACCAAAAAGTTAGTTAAAGCCATTACTGGATCAATTAACCCCAAACCTCCACCCCAGTCAATAAATCTACACAAGTTAGGGACAAATGAATATTGTATTGTAATGGGGTACTATTATCCTCCATATCTGGCCAGTGATGACATCATCACTGCTGATCCTCATTGGCCAACTCAAGACTCGTGAATTTCTCATAAGAACTCACTGGTGATTGGCTGGAAATAATCCTAACTCATGATTCACATATGATGCTCTTCATCCCTTACAAACCAAGCCAATACTTGCACTGTCCTAACATTTCGCCACTGCCGCAAAAAAAAAATCAAGTTCAAAAAGGGAAAGCATAACGACTATTGACGTTTTCCTTTTCCTTACTCAATAAGTATGTTTTTTTTTCTTTCGAACAGTATTCATGAAATTGTACACATGGTAAACCGGAATGCGAGCTTTAGCCAACTGTAGTCTTTGCCAATTTCAGGTAATCAATTTCAACAAGGCGTTGGAATTTTATGCTCAATATGTGGAAGTCTCCGTGTCGTCTAGATGCATAAAATTCTCGTTCCCTCTTTAGATCTATACTTTTCTGTGAATTGCGTCCCATTTTTTGCAGAACCTACACACAACGCTGCAGGAAGCTGCCAGACCTAAAAGCAACACCAAATAGACTATATTTATCACAGAGAGGCAATGACTCTTTGAACTGCAATAGGTTGTAAATCAAACATCTCGAAGACGGATAAAAAGACTCTTTCTCTACCGTCGAGTGGTTCTGCTTAACAGTTATGGTGAATTTTTGGCCACTGAATTGCAAAAATGTGATTTAGTCTCATTTGGTTTTCCTCAAGAGTTTTTGTCAATATATCTGGAGGGCATCTGCCTAAATGGGAAACGGTTAGCACTTTTTATACTCTGTTAGAATTGCCATTCACTTAGGATGAGAGGTTCATACCTCTTTTCTGTCCAGCTTATCCTTATCTTTAAGGACATGCTGTTCTTTTTCGATAGAGATTGTGCAGTCTTTCTGTGGAATTCAAATCATACACCAACCAGCAAGAGGATCGTGTTGGGAACTAAACACTTGCGGATAGAACATAAGCCTTAGAACCTTCAGTGTCCCTGTGATCGCAATAAATAACATAAAGTAAAGGGGTAGTTTTCTGTTCCCTTGGCCATATTTGCGGCACATAGACTGGTGATATACGCAAATTACCATATTAGTGAACCAGGAAAGGAGTTCTACTGCGTTTATGACATCCCTTCCCATCTGTGTTCAGAGTCTACGGACGATGACACATGTGTGAATTTATTAGAACTCTGCTTTAATATATACGGTTGTTATCGTTACTTCATATACGCAATTGTCTGAAGGGAAAGGGTGCTTTATATTCAGTATTGTTTCATCCTCCTTTCTGTGACAAGAAGTCCGTTTGATTCGTTCAACGAATTTATTGTGTCTGATACAGTAATAAATATAGGCATTTCCATTTTGCATAAGATTGAGCACGAAATGATTGAAGACATAATGATTAATATGAACAGAGGTTCCCACAAAGCTGCAAATTATCCATTCATACATGTCAATGGCGTCAAGCTTTCGGCAGTTATTTTGCGATAAATGTTCGTTTGTTACAAGAAAATTGCCCACCTTTAAGAACCTCAATACAAGTATTTATCAAAGACACTTAAATATTAATAATCACATTGTAACATTGAGCAAATTGCTGATTAAAATCTTACAATTAATTATATCAAAGTTTAGAAAAGATCCTAGTTAACAAAAGGAAGAACACTATATCAATTTGATGACATTAAAATTCCACGCAGTTATTAATGGTCGTCAGTGGTATCGCATGAAAATACACTTTGGCACAGCAATTTGATACAGAATTCTTGCGCTCTTGCTTTCTATTGCATCCTATGCTAGAGACGCTGGCTTAAATAAATTGGAATTACAAGAATCAAGTGTGAGGAAATAGCCTGCATTCTATCAAAAATTTATTACACTTCACTTCGAACAACCATATGTCGTTCCATGACGTATAAAAAATAATATTACTCAAAAGTTTCCAATGATATATAAAAAGTGTAAGATTAATCTCTCGGATACAAACTGGCAGAATTATTACAAAAGTTAAGTATGAACAGGAATGAAATTAACTCGATTGAAAATCTCGAAATTTTAATTAGTCTACAAACATTACGTTGTCGAACATGAATACAAATTATTGTTGCTAGTACAAGAAATTACGATGCCTTACATGAGTAGGAGGAAAATAAGCTGTTTAAAATAAAACTGATTTTTAGATAATCCTCTTAGTTATGAAACAAAGCCTAAAAGCCCTAAAATGTTTTTGTTAAAGATTTGTTATTTGAAGACTCGTAGAGAGTTACCTTATTGATGGAAATGGGGTTGGTTCATGACTTTTTTGGGAATTTTTCCACGTGAGGTCAAAGATATTATTTTCACATGGAGGGGAGTATGCACAGTGAGATTGAACCCACATGAGGTGGGATTGAAATTAACCTAGGAAACAAACATCTGGGGAGGGGGTGGAGATAGAGTGTGGACCAGATGGGGCAGGTGGGGGCCAGAGTGGGGGGTGGGTGATGGGGTGCCAGATAGGGGAATGGTGTACTAGACAGGGGAGATGGTGTACCAGATAGGGGAGGTGGTATACCAGGTAGGCAGGATGGTGTACCAGATAGGGGAGATGGCATACAAGATATTGGGATGGGATGGCACTCCAAAGTCACCAAAGTCGAATTCTCCACTCCTTGATTTTCTAATATATTTGCAAAATATTTTGATTTGATTATATTAGTGAAATAAGATAACACACTAAAATGAACATGAAATAAGCTAGATCGAAATCAATGTTTACACAGATCTATTTGTTCTTGAAACATAAATTAAAAAGCCTGTGACTGTAGTTTCGGTTGAAAGCTATAGCAGGAAGTATGAGAAAGACGTCTTGTGAAAAAGCTAGAGCGATTAGGAATTATGCCTTCACAAATACGTAATGTATATAGATAAGAGAATAGCAAGCTTAGATAACAGTAAATATCACAACATAGTTATTGAAGCATCGTGCAAAATGTATATTACATGATAAACTAGCACTCCCAATCAATCGGCCATTTGATTTTTTGATGTACATTTACCGTACACCCTGGTGAACTAATTTCCATATTTATGTTTTTACATTCCAACTGGCGCAGTTTTGACACCACAAATGGTACACACACTGGCGTGCTGAAAGAATTCAATAGAGACTGGCTGTAACCGGTAACGCTGCACACGAGTTTTTCCTTATGAAGACGCATTCTGTAGAATTCTGTAGAATGTGATAAATCACTCAAGCATGAATTAGGATCCACTTAAATGTTGCCCATGTTACATGTGTCTCTGTGGTGCCCTGCTAGCACCTTTAACTCTCAAGCAAGAGGTAGGGAGTTCAAATACCACTTTTTACAAATTTTTATTTTAAATTCTGTAGAATTCTATAGAATCTCATTCGGAAAAACTCGAAGAGACGGCGACAATAATTGTGCCTGGAAGCTAGTGCTGCGTGTGTTGTTGGTCCAGGAATATACGGTGTACGGCTGTTAAAAGATTTTACATTGAACTGTATTGAGATTCAGGATCCCAGTCGAGGGCAACGACCAGTTGTCCAGCGAAAAGAGCTAAATAATAATTTCTAGATAGAAAGTGTTTTGTCGGGAGTACTTGATATATTCGAGGTTAAAATTACCGATAGGCAATTATGCAAGTTTTGTGAGATGTGGCAAAATGCCATTTCTGGGAATACTCAAAAGTTAAATTCTACAGATAAGGACCATTTATATTTGCTGACCTTTGCTTAAATTTACAATCTTAATAAATACATAAAACCTATGTACAAAAGCAAAGAGTTGAAGCTCAGTTACAGATTTGTCAGATCTGCCAGATTGAAGGCAGAATTGCTGTTCGCAAAAAAAACTCAAATTCGAAGATTGTAACTTTGCTTTCTTAAGTTAATGGGAGGTTTTTGCGTGTAATATTTCCCCCAATTAATTATATTGCATAAAAATATGATAACGAGCGATCTGATCCAAACTACGTTTTCCATAAATGCGTTTTCAGATTGCAAGTAAGTTAAACAAAAAAAGTGTCACAGGTACAGAAACTTCTGAACACTGCCCAAAAAAACTTAAGAAGATCCATAACAAGTCATAATTGGATGAATTTTGGTCAGAATTATATCAGTCTTAGTAGAAATTAGATAAGCCTCAGTATACAACTAGTTTGAACTTGTTTAGGTCCATTTTGGTAAGTAATCACACAATTGTCTGATCTCTCTTTAGTCATAAATGATATGTGGCCAAGAAAACGTGGAGATATTTTCCTTCCTTCCCAGCATTAACTTTATGTACTAGTAGGGTAAATATCCCAAGATATCAAGGATTCAAACTGTGTAATAATTTACAGAAAGAGTCCTGAGATGGATAAGATATTTGTTGATTTCAAATCAAATAATTGTCCAAAAGGAAACTACAAAAAGAACTTTAATGATGTCAGAAAATCTGAAAGTTCTCACACGGTGCTATAGGACCTTTGAATTTTGTCCATTTCATGCATTGGAGGCGTCAAATCATTTAGTTCACAATAACCAGAGAATAATGATTACCATTGGCGCATCTAGGACGGAGCAAGGGACGTGCACCCCTGCCGACCAAAATTTCCTTATTTTCATGCAGTTTTTTGGGAAAAAATGGTCAAATAATATTGACGACCCTTAGGAAAATCCTAGATCTGTCACTGGTTACACACTTTGATCAACTGTACATTGTATGATTTTTCTTTTAACAAAGCAATGAATTCACGGAAATTTAGTCAACTTCATTTGTGAAGCGAAGTCAATGTTGAAGTAGGATGCCTACATTGAGATAACATGTTCATGTAAGGTTGTTCAATGACCCTTACCAAGTTGGCTACTTTTCCCTGTATTCATCGAGTCGATTCTAGTTCAGAACGGTTTTAACTCAAAAATGGCCACTTCTGATGAGCCATGAGTACTTTTGACAAAAGGTAATGTAAAAGAGAAGGTATGAAATATCTAGTTTGACATTACTCTAGGACCTCTGTGCCGGCCATTAGAAGGAGTTGAGAATCCATTACATGATTTACAACAGCATCAACAAAATGTTTCAAATATCTCGGGCTAATTCATTTAGTTCACTAGGTGAATCTATTCATGAATGCTCACTAATATCCGAACCTTGACACTGGCTAAATTCTACAATGTCTTTTAATGGACAGTAGACATGAACATGTTTGTAAACAAGAATCTTTTTGAAAATTACGCAGGGCTGGGACGGTTCATGTACACTCGGACGATATATAAAACTTAAATATTAGTAATTCATACACAATTCATCTACGCCCGCACCAAGTTAAAATTCACTGAATCAGTTTTTTTAGCTGTTTGGAAATTCTAATATCTGAAAATCAATTTTCACATAAATATACAAACATTACTTTTTGTTGCTATTTGGCGTATATTTACGTGGGTAGCAAATTTAGATGAGTTCGATTAATAATGAAAAAGCATATATTGTTATTTTGTTATTAGTCACTTAATTATGCGCCTTAAATATGTCAACAAGGTCAAGTTGTCGCTGATGTACAGACCACTACCATGAGATTTTACTTTCGCTTTTCTTTATGAAAAAAACAAAAATTCCAGAAGAGTTCCTCAATTTAGGAAACAAAGTTTGGTCATGTCTACACATCTTCGACGATTTTTCGTTTCTGTTGAGATGAAAAATACCAGGGTGTCTACCTTTGACTTCAATAGTCTCTATTGATTTGGTCTATCAATAAATCAAGAACTACCTACGTTACGTTTCCCAAGAAGTTCTAATGTGCGAAAATCAGTCAAGGCAGTTCAGTTTGAGTCTCCTGATATAATTGAATTAACCGAACTCTGTCAGTCTAGTAAACCCTTTTGCCTGGCGAATCTGATTAACTGAAGACGGAAACCTTTATTGGAAAGAACGATCTTCCTTCTGGTTTTCAAGTGTTTCATGACGTCTATTAGGTTCATCTGCTTATCCACTATGATATACGCCGCGCAAATTAACGCACTTCTGTTTATTCCCATAGCACAATGGACTAATACTTTGCCACTTTTGAGTTTAGCATCATCAATGAACGACTTGGCCCTTGGGAAGTGTTGTAACATATCATAGACTTCGCTGTCGTCGGCTTTAAACTCCAGATAGCCCACGATGCCGGTTTCTGGACGGTAAGGAGAACCTCCTAACGTCCTGAAGGCTGCACAGTTTAGTACGTGTGTTATTCCCAGTCGTCGTAAATACGCTATATTCTCCGCATCGTTGTAATTCCCTATGTACAGATAATCTGTCAGTTTGGTGGGAGAACTCGGGTATTCCTTGGCATTTAATCCGAATATCGTATCTTCTATTTTCTTCATGTAATATTCATCAGTCCCATAAATGATGGTGTGACTTCGTGTGGCTCTTTTGGCCATTTCTGTTTCTGTCCTGTTTTCCTTTTTGGAGATTCAAAGGGCTTTAAAGTCACTGCTAGTACCTGATATGCACTACTATCCGTTGGAGAAATTCCGCAGCAGTCATGTAAGCTGTCTTCGCAGTTGATGGTACAAACCCTGTAACAGCAGCCAGCTTCACTCGGCAGCTTTAACTGGCTAGTCGTTGTGGTTTTATTTCCTGTAAGCAGAGAAAAGTAAAGCCCTTTAAAATGAGAGTTCAGTAATCACACTGGGCATTCGTTGCCTAGTATTAAGAGACAAGGCTATTCACATCGACAACTAATACATTTGCAGCCTTCTCAACTGCACCATTTGTTACATGTAACTTCACCAGGACAAAATAAGTCCTGCAATATCGATCACTGTAATTCGGTTCCAAAAAAGGTCTGTATTGCTATCACCCAAATACCATCCATTTGTTGATACATAGATTAAATACATGTATTAAATATTGATTTTATTTAGACCATCCTTTTTGGCTTGAGTTATGTAGTGTAGGATTACGTCTTGCATATGACATGTAATATATTACCAATATCGACAAACATCATGTACAAAGTATTATGGATCTACTACATTTTACAGGTGTTGTGATTTTTTGTGTAGTGTTACATTAGTTTTATCAGAAAGGCCTTCCGATCAAAGTATACAGTAGTCCATGAGTTTCTCAAACTCAATCTGGATGATACGGAGCCAAATAAATCTCGGATAGAGCCAGGTGTTCAGCCCTGGCACCTGATATCATGCAATCTTTCCTGAAGTAATTTTCCTCAGAAGTACCAAGTTAAAAGCTTTGACGCTATTGATACTATTATTACTGTACTATGATTTAGTAAGGAAAGAGAACATTACAGATGTGGTCTGTGTGTTTAGCATATATATCTAGAACACTGATGCCATCCAAAACGTTAAAATATTAGCAAAGGAGAGTGACTTTGTTAAAAAACTGTTATTTTTGCTTTGAAATAGAAGTGAAATCGCATGCCTCATTCTTTACTACATGTACCACGTGTTGGTAGTGCATTATGTGGGACTGAACTGTAAGAATCAATAAATAACATTAATTTGCATCATGGACTTTCTGTTAAGTCATGTTTCAGACTTTTAGTGAGTGCATTTATCGTTGAAAATATGCAGTGATTCAAACATAAAATTGAGCTCTTATAGAGTTTATCTGCTGTTCACATACACAGGACATTTCCAGGGCTTTTTTGATTTTTTCTCTCCTCGTTTTATCTCCGGTAAAAAGAAACTATATTGATCGAAACAGGCTTTACTCTTATTTACACTCTCAAAGTAGTTGAGTCAGAATTACATCAAAAGCAGCTGTAGTTGCTTTGAAAATTAAATTTCCCCCAAACCGTCCATGCGGTTGTGTCAAGGCTGTTGTTCCAAAGACAATTACCTTCTGCTACTTGTTTAGGATTTCTCCTTCAACTCATAAATGTCATGCAACTGATATTGCAAATGACCATAAGTCTTTTCATTATATAATGCGATCCCTTATTAGGTAATATACATTGCAATTTAATCTGCTTTCCTGATTATCCAAGGACGTGTAGCTTTCTTCGTTACCAAGGACATTTTCAATACAGTTCTTTATCAAATTACACAGCTTCTGGCAATTTTCTTAAAGTAATAGATCCACTTTAGGTTTCATATTTACATTTACATCAAGAAGTACTGTGCAATATTGATAATATATTTAGTCTGAGAAAGATAAATACAATAACAAGAAAGTCCTCCTACGTGAAAGCAAGAGGCATACCGCCCATCGCGTAGCAAGTGCTCACTCTGCTCTCCAGTCTGGGGGGGGGGGGAGGTACTCCAGTCCCAGCCATCCTATCCTGGCCAGAGGGTACCCCAGTTCTGTCCTGGCTAGGGGGTACCCCAGCTGGGGAACCTCCCACCTGGGACTGGGGTACCCCTGCTTGGGACTGGGGTACCCCCCAGCTGAGACTGGGGTACCTCCCTGAAAAGGACCTGGGACCAGAGACCAGGGAAAGAACTGGGGACTGGGGTACCCCCAGAAAGGCCATGGGACCAGAGACCAGGGAAAGAATATGGGATTGCTGTACCCCCTGACCCCCTAGTGTGAACAGACACACACCTGTGAAAACAGTACCTTCCCCATTCCTTCGGAATGCGGGCAGTAAATATTGCCAATCCCATTTGCCGCCACATCAAGATTCTGCGCTTCACAGCAAATAACTAATTTTTGTCCATTTCTATGTGGACAATCAACATAGATGTTTCTTTTCGTCTTGATGTCTATTGTGACCAATCTCTACAAGCGATTATTTGCACAGAGATCAATAGGAAAACACGTCCCCAATCAAATTTACGGACCCGACCTTTCGTGTTAAGAACAAATTGCCTGTCAACTGTTATTAGCCTCATCATTTCTGAAGCCTGCTGCAGCTTTCCGGAATTATAATGCCTAATCATTACAAACCATTGCCTTTTTGTGTAGAGTTCGCTTTACCTATTTTAACTAGATACGTTAATTGCTCTGAGTTTAATTTAGATAGAGAAAATACAGTAAGAAAACAGATAAAACTAACCTTGTCATTTCTAAAGCTGCACCGGATATCAGGTTTAAACAGGTATAGGTCTGCAGCTTCATATGAAAATCCAATGCAGCTGCATAGTACCAGTCGGCGAACTATAGAGGCACCAAATGCCCAAAGCTGTTAGCCGTGGAGATGGGGGAAAGCCTCATCCCTGATTTAAAAACCCGATGTGACATCCCTTGGAAAAAAGAATTCAAACTGCATTTTACTGTGTGTGCGATGGCACAATGAAGCAATGTTGTGTTTGCTTCTTTTTTCATCATGATGTGATATATTGACGAATGTAGGCCATGGGTTATTGACTGGCGATACATACATGCAAAACAGCAGAACCTTCTTACACACAAAATTTGATTGCAGTGAAATTCAAGGACATGGAGAACCATGCCCGAAATTTCGATCTTAAACGAAGATGGCCACTGAGAGTGGTCGTTGGTATTTTATGTTTCTTAATGAATCTTTGGATTCCCTCCTGGCGATTATCAGCATTTGTAGATTAACACTGCTGTCTGCCTGCAACAAGACAACAGAAATAAATATTTTGTTAAGAATCTAGTAAAATTAGAACGAAGGGAAATCATTTCCTGTTCCTGTAAATGCTTAGTTATCCATACGACGTTACAAAACATCTTGAAGCAACAGTAGACAACAATGTCTACCTGATCTTATTCCCCTGAGAATTCGATACTAAGGCAAGTGAATCTCTGATGATAACTGATGAGTTCTACGCAAACACCATAAGTCATGCAAGCAAGTTTTTTTATTCACCCCCCCCCCCAATTAGATTCTTAGTGATCCCTTCTTGAGTTACCAAAGACTGTGGTAACACGTTGCTTTTGAATTGAGTGGGCGCCACTGCACTGTTTTCACCTTTCATGTAAACTATTCATGTTAAACGCTAATTATATAATTCGTGCCATAATTCTGCAATACTGTTTTTCTGAGGTTGGTTTATCTTAGACAGTAAATCATGTGTTTAACTCCATACTGAATGATCAAATGTTAAACCTTACCTCATGGGAGATTTCGTTCTTGGAATCATGAATTTAAAACGTCCATTTTCATGGTAATGGTACTATTTACATTTGTACGAGTCTATGGAGAGTTTATTTATCAAAGGACAATATATCGTCGCAATTCTGGGGAGTGCAATTGAAAAAGCCATCCAGTGACCACTGACTTCAACACGGTATTGGAAGCTTAGTACATTCTGCCATTTGCGAAGAAATCAGTAAATTCTGTCTAAGGTTTTACAATGGTGGTCTATCTGAAAATATTTTGAAGCATAAATACATAGCTGATACATTTCTTTCAAAAAATAATACTGCACAATTGTATTTTATAATAGGGACAGCCGACTTACATTGGAAATTTGTCATTATACCTAAGGATGGGTCTGCTATTCACAGATATTCTTACATCCACGTGGACTGATAGAAGTCTGTGAATGTCAGAACCTTCCCAAAATTTTCAATGTAGCTTGGCTCTCCATAATTAAAAATATCAGAGCCATCTCAAAGCCAACTGGAATATTTCCAATGTAGCACAACTCTCCCTAATTTAAAATATAATTGTGTGGTATTATTTTTGAAAGAGATGTATTGGTTATTTATTTGTGCTTCGAAATGTTTTCTCATAGACCAGCATTGTAAATTTAATCGCAAATGGCAGAATTTACTGAACTTCCTTCAGGGTGTTCAAGCCATTAAACTCATTATATTCGAAGATGTGTTGTAATATGAGAATGACATTTTTACCTCATCTTGAACCCTAAATATTCCGACAATTTGGTTCTGAATAAAAGAGTCTATTATGGTTGTGCCAGTGTACTCCAAGTTAGCTTTATACTTTTCTCTAAGAATAACTGATTACTCATGAAATTTAACTAGATTTAAATGCATTTATCTTTTTTCTTTTCCTTACAAATTGATGGTATGTTTTAACATTTTGATAAAAACAATATCCACCTTTGGCATCCCTTCTACAAATATACAACAAAATTGAAATATTTTCACGTACCTTTGATCTTCCTACCAAAACATGTACAATAAACAATAGTGCACCATCAAGTAAAGGTTCCAAACACTTGAAAATGTGTTTTAAAAAGACAGACATTTTAGTAATTGAGTCAGAATTGCTGATATAAAAAGAACTTTCCACTGGATTTTCTTAACTTTCTTCAAGGTGTAAATGGATGAGAACAAAATATCGATAAAAATTGGGAGGAACACAACATCGCGTAATGTCAAAAATGTAAAGATTAATTGAAATTTAGTCGGCATTTTTGCAAGAAACTACGTCATTAACTTTTTGTAGTGTTATTTTAATACGCAAAAACAAAATCATGAAGTCATTCGTGTTTTTTCCATTTACCTTTGGAAATTTGACGAATTCATTACCGGAAAAGTAATATTTTACTGGTGTCTGTAATTCTGTTCAGGGTCGGTCCACCTTGGACCATGAGCCACCTGACCTGATACCCACTCTCCCAGGCAAGTAGGTAGGTGACCCACCTGGTAGGTGATCTGTCCCTCCCCCCTTCCCCGGGTAGGTGACCCATCCCTCCCTGTCCTTGGAAGAACTAGGCGGGAAGGACTAGTATAAGGATCAGGCAGGAAGGACCAGTTGAAGGACCAGGCAAGAAGGATGACCCACACCCCACCCCTGCCTAGCATGACCAGCAAGTCTGGAATAATAAGACGGGGGATTGTGGTCAGTATTGCCTTATAATGTTAACGTAAAACTGTTTTATCTAATTAATTAAATAAGACAAATAATGACATATCCACTATCTGTGCAGAGTATTTTTTTCATACCTAGTTAACTGAACTGTCTATGGATAGTAATTCTTTTCACACATAGTTGACTCAATTCATTATTGCCTTATGTAGATTTATTATTCATACATAATCAATTCAGCTGTGGAAGTGTTATTATATAAATTAGTGTCATTAGTCTAATTCAATTTTTTAAAAAGTATTTGCAGGACATAGCTTCTTTTGGTGGGGACTTCTGGGGATGTCTACCTAGGATTTCAAAACTAGTGAAAGGGGCTAGAATCCCAAGTTGCGCACAACCATAAGAAAGATTAATGTTGTATATGATAAATGGGGTTTATGATTAATCACCAGCCAGGGTAGGCTGAAAAGAACTATCCAGGCCTTTACACAGGTATTCATGAATAAT
>JBCAUG010533633.1:0-14884 GCA_038406175.1 Haplosyllis leylae | reverse complement strand
GCACTTCGTTGAGTGGCATCTGGAGGATGTGGGCAAAAGAGTGGAGGTGACTTTAGTTTGCTGCGGCGCACGAAGGGCTAAGGTAGCAAGGAAAGAGAGAAATGTCCGAAAACTAAAATCTAAAACTAACAATGAATTTCCTTCAAAATTTCAATTGTTATCCATTCACGAGTTTATTTCTCCGTTATGCTCAATGTTTAATAATCAATTCTACATACAATCCCAAAGAATCTGAAAAGCACACTATATTTAGTCCCGCCCAGCTATTTATATTTGTTGGAGCTGATCGGGTTATAACACAGACAGCCACCCTTCTCTTGTAACCCTCATCAACACGTGCAAACAGCTTCCCAGGTACAATGATACTGTCATGAGTACACTTCTTCTGCATTCATCTGGCTGTACCTACGTTCATTTGTTTTTCTTCGGAATATGTTCTCGCTCACTTAATTAATAAGTCACTCTGATGGTAATGGGGCACTTTTCTGAGCGCAGCCAAAGGAAATAAGGTCTTGTGCGATGTTTGTATCCACGCGAATTTATTCCACAGTGAGTGCTAGGATTTCATAATATTGAGGTAACTACGGATCACCAAGTTAGAAACCTATGAAGTGCTGACATTGAGAAGAAAAACTTGCTCGGAAGGTACTCTTTTGGTGACAGTATCACAGAAAAGTTGGAAAATGCTCGGAGAATATTTCGTAAGTACATTTTATTTGCTGATTTTATGGTTGTCTTTTTTCATGTTTTACAATTTCAGTGAAGAATCTTCCCTTAAAGTGCTTTAATGATCATCACTTTAAGTAACAAGCAAGTTCTAATTTTAAATTTTGTTCGAATTCCTATGGTAATTCAGTGACCAATACTAATTAATTTCTAATTTTAGCTTGGGCGAAATCCTAGGCTAAATTCCCGCACAGTCATTGCAGAGCCACATTTCCACGTCCACATTGTATTCCCAATAGTTCTCATTAAAAGATGAAATCATCGACTTTAATAATAATTTTGAGATTGCTTTGGTTCCCTCCCTCTTCCAATAAAACTTTTCCCACAATTATTGTGTCTCGAAAGGATCCTGGTCTATCATTTAGTCAAAGGTTAGAGGCTTCATATAGCTCACAAAGTCGAGGAATGCTGCTAAATGTCAAGTATGAATGGATTTTTGAGGGGGAGTGAAGACTACCACCATGCACTCTAATAACACACTGTAATATTATCTTGATTGTATTGTTCATGAAAAGACAAACTCAAGCCATTTATTGAAAGGACCAGGTGGATGATTGGAACCATAGTATATGTTAGAAATCGGGGACGTCCACTAAATGAACAGATGGCTTCACTCTTGCGTTAAAGAACGCCATGATAACGCCAGAGAAAGGTTGTGTCCAAACTCTCCAACAATTTATCAATAGATTTCGGTAAGGAAGCAACAAAAATGAGGTTCTACCTATTTTCAAACAAAATCAATTTCGCTTAAATATTTGGGGAGGGGGGGGATTGGTCATTTCAAGTCTTTAATCTTTCACTTCGGTTGGAGTAAGGGTTGGTTAGAGTTGGTTATCCCTCCCCTATCCTTCAAATGGAACTTCTTATGGAAACCAATTTTCACAGATGTCCATTTTACTTTGACGGGGATATGTTGAAACTCATACCTGGTGTGCCTCATTCAATCAGTTTCAACGGAATTATTTGCAGAGAAATGTTGATAAGATACTTTTTTAGGCCCCACAGCTTTTATTGAAACTTCCGAAATGATCGTTTTCTTTCAGTTTTAAAACCACACTGGGCGAACCCTATGTAATGTCAAGTGGTTATGCGAAAGGTTGTGGATTTAAGTTTGGCTTCTTATATTGTGCTCTCGTTTTGCAGCAGCCTTGAAGTACTCGAGCAAAAATACTCAAAATCAACATCTTGAGTTCAGACTTCAGAACTGGATGAGTTTTTCCATATGCTTCTGCGCAATCATTCATATAATAATTTCACAAGTACATTTGTCAGAAGCGGTCAACAGTTCATTGTAAGGTTACATTTGTCGCTTTTATTGTGCAAAAAGGCGTAATGGGGTGTTAACAATCTTTATTAAATTCGTAACATTCTGGCGCTAGATACTTCCTAGTCGGTAATTAGTAACTTTTGTTAACCGGAGTTCGGATAAAAGAATATGACAAGTTCTACTCTAATGGATAATCAATTTGAAAAATATTCTTGCGGTTCTTCCGAACCATAGCTGCTAAAAAAATGCCCTTACAATACGGTGACTTTGCTTCACACACAATTGTCCATAAAAGTAATTGAGCATTGCAGCATTGCTTCCACGAAGAGTTAACAGTTACTTTTCCAGTATTCACCTGATCTAGTGAAGAATTGTAAAATAGCAATTCGGATGCTAATAATTGCGAAACGTTATCGCCATTTTGACAAGCGTGATATTAAAAGAGAATCAGCTGATCAGGTTGATTTCTATTGAATGTGGAGAAACAGACAGAAAGCTGCATCCATCCTGGTACATACTGAACCTTGCATGGGTTCAGATGAATAAAAAACGTTTTCCAAAGATAATTCCCTTCTGACTGTTAAAAAAATTGCTATTTCGGCGAGAGGCTGTTTCAAAAGTAATCCTTCGAAGACAGCTTTTACGGTAGATCTTATTTTATATAGTTAACAATTAGAACATCTTGACTTTCAATATTAAAATTTACGGTATTCGTCAAAATTCGGGAATGAACCGTTACCGATCTGGTCAACGTTGGGAAACGAATATTATGGAAAAGTTCACGAGACATCCAAAGAAATCATTCACAGGATGACAACAAATCATTTTTACGTATTTCTTGTGTTCTTCTCTTGTCAAATGTATCTCCTGAACAGGACACTAATCTTGTTATGTATATTGTAATGGAATCAATACACTAAGACACTACAACAGTAGCTACGGATTTGGGGCTTTGGGGTAAGCGAGCGTCCCGGTTCAACAATGGAATGTATTTATCAACCCACACTAAGATGGGATGTATTGTAAAACAACAAAATACTCTTTAAGAAAATTTATCTCATGACTACAGAGATCATTGGTACCCTGATATCATAATATTGTTACAGATCATCTACCTGATGCCTTGCAAAATACGCCACGTAAACAAACCCTTTTATGAAGCTCAGATCTCGGGGTCAAGAAAAGGAATCGTAAACAATAGGCGTGGGTATTACAAGTTTCTATGCAATGTGATCATCCATCATATTTATTGTCTGCTAATATTTTGGTGGGCTGGTTTGTTTCATGAGGGGAATATAATGTGCATCCACATATTTGCTTATATGTGGATGGTTATTAACATAAATTTCAACAGCACAAAAGCATTTTCACGATATTTCGGACGACTGAGTGATATGTACAGGTCTTTCGTTTTCTGTCTGTTCTTGTAGTACTTGAAACTCTCAATTCGTCTTGGTTGTTTTTTTTTCTGTAAAAATGCACGATGTATTATTGGGTTTTTTTTTACAAATACAGATCGATTATTTTGTCACCTAAAATCTGGAGCTATCAATAGATGCGCCTTGATGCTGCTCTCTTCTTTTTTCTAGTTCCTTCAGTTTTTGATTTACATTCTCCTTTCTTAGTTGGAATGCATTTTCACTGAACCTAAATATTTTATGCATGGTCTGACTGATGAGAGTCGAGAAATATCGAAGATTCATTGTACTTCTCATTGCACAGTGTCTGGAAGAAATTTTCGAAAATGAATGTACAGCTAAATCGGGAGTAAGTCAGGTCTATGATATATCAGCCGAACTCAAATTATAGAGAATAATATCATGCGTTGCTGATAGGAGATTCGATCACCAAATGGACCTTATGCAATCTCACCTAAGGATTACTCTTTGACATCACTTTCTCCAGTATTGATTTCTTTTCATTCACATCAGCCCAACTCCCCAAGTCAACTTTAAAATTATTTGAAGTGTGGAATAAATATTTGATGTAATTTTCCTAATGTGCTTCCCAATTTACAATATATTAAATCTAAGCTGTATGGATTTCCATGGAGGTTGCAGAACTATATTCTCATCTGTAACAAAGATTTGAGTGTGTGACGTGCTTGCGATGGAATGTGCGACATTAAAAAAATGCTATACCTGGGAACATCAGTAGATTGTTCAAAATCGGAAACTTTTTTATACCCGCCGGTGAAAATAAATTTATTCAATATGTCAATGTTGAAGATTTTTGAGGCATCGGATAGTTGAATATCATTCATGCTTTCCACTGTTGTAGGGAAATTTATGCTGTGCTTTGAGTACACATTGAGTGCATCATCAGATGTGACAAATTGCCCAAAATACTATTTGGATTGCAATATATGTAAGATTAACGTGGGTAATATTCCCCAACACAAAGAAATTAGTGCGAAACCGAAACAATTGACAGAATTCAAAATTATGTTCTCGGATTAACATTTTTACGAAATAGCTTTATCTCCGATCAGTTTATAGTCAAATAATCTTTGATGAAAAAATGGAAAAAAATCTCTGACCAACCCAAACTTAAATCAGTCAATATCAGGGGTTGGGTTCAATCGTGAACGATAAGTATCAGATGTACAAGGCGTAAATTGTCCTCCTGCATCAAACTTTTTATGTAAGCAAGACACTTCTTCATGCGTTTTGACAAAGCTGAACAATACTTGTTTCTGACGAAGTCTTTTCTCTGATGATTTTACGTCGTCCTCTAAATTCAAAATTCAATTTTGTATAGGATCAAGCTCCTTGTGTTTGAAAATCAAAAGCCATGTGCATATATCAAGCCTGAAAAACATGACAAAAGTGGTAGACAATTTATGCTCTGAAAGATGCAAAGATTGATTAGACAGAAACTGAAAGCTACACAAAACAGTTACTTAAAGCCTTCAGATCTAATTTGCTCTGTGGGCTGATGTTCATGACAATGTTGTGTAATTCAATAACCATTTACATATTATCATATTCAATGTTTCAAACCATGTTCAGTCAACAAAGTTTTATTTCAAAAGCTATTGACTTTAAAGACAAGGAGCATAACCTTGGGCGACTTGAAATTACAATGAAGCATATCATTTGTATTTGGATGAAGTTATGTAATGTTCTGTAGATCTACAACAAAAAGACATTCCATGAGATGTTAATGCTCCATGAGATCAATTTTAAAGTTGCAAGACCAATTCTAGTCATTGGTGCTAATAATCTGGCAACCAACCCACAAACAGAAAAAGCAAGAAAATCAAAATCTCACTCAACATTTGAAACGTTGGTAAAAAGTTGTTTTTCTCGTTCAACTTGATGGTTGTTGTGTGTGAACAAGACTGTAAAAATATCAATCATATCATAAACACGCCAATTGCGTAAATTTACCTGGTGTAATGAGATTCTTAGTGAACAGTTCATTAAAATGGCAGTGTCTTGTTTGGTACAGACTTCTGATATATTGCGCCGCAGATTTCAACGATAAGTGGGTACTTAATAACAAGTTCACAAGTTTCTAGTGTTATTGTCATTTTAACATTCAAACGTAATTAATAAAGTTACACACAGCAAAATGTATCTTGGAATTTTTACCCGAGTTTAATGGGTCCGTGGATGGATTTGTTTGCCAATTCTAGAAGATTTTGAATCAAAAACCTTGCCGTTGATTATATTCCAACAAATAAATTAGCAGAAATCCTCAGGTCCTACCCACTCAATGTTCAATCCCATCAAGGATCAAGATATCATATTTGTATCATGATATCCCTTGGTTAGGTGATATCATACCTCATCAGGTGAAATTTTGTCAAACATGTATGAAAAATTAACTATTTCTTAAGCACAAAAGATGAGCTGCTGCTTAAAGTCCTATTTGAACGCATATACTTGTGGTAAGGTGTCCTTGACAGAATTTGTATCAGTTAACATAAAATCCAGACTTTCTATTGTCAGACTCAGTTTTGTTATTCTTATGTCGAAAGTTAAATAATGATGAGACCTGCCAATGACTGTTTGACATGTCCTCAAGTCCATGTAGTCAGCTGTTATTAGAAAAGCAATACATCACCTCATAAAAAAAGTATAAAACTTTTTTTAAACAGCGAAAGTTATCAATAACCTCAATTGATAGTTTCATGTTTTAAAAGTATTGGATAATACTACCAACAAGGATGTATTGCAGGAAGTATCTCCACTGTACAATGTGTAGTTTTCAATCGTTGATGATTCAAAACGTTTTTCTGACTATTCTTGTTTGATTTCAGACCGTAAGAAACGGTAAATTTTATTTTTGGGAAAGGTTTTGTAATGATCAGTGCAAAGAAATCCCCAACAGTCTATCCCCACCAATGTGAGATTCTTATATTCTTAATATTGAAAGTAATTTGTCAAAAAGTCTGTGAAAGTGCCAATTATGGTCTGAAACCCCTGATCATGTTGAAGGTGATAGTTCATGGTGATGATCATGTAACACTCGTTGTTTCTTAACATTGAATGAAACACGCAAGTAGGATCTTAATTCTACCAACAAGGGTTTTTTTGGGTAAATCAACCCCTTTCAAGAACTCAAGGATTTTACAGAGATTGATTGGTTAGCTCAACAATCGCAAGATGAACCATTTGCATAATTTACAGTAATATATAGTTCACGGAACGGTGAACCGTCTCCATCATCAACGTTACAGTAACAAAATGAAAAAAAACACCAAAAAAACTAAAGGAGTTTTGCCTCATCTAATCATATGAAGAAGTCCGGAGAAATTGAGAAAAACCTACCAAGAGACGGTTTGTTGTATTTGTTAGCTATAGAATAACACATTAAATCCTTTGCATGCAAGGAATTATGGTACACACAAGAGCAAATTCCTTCTTACGGTCAGTTTGAAAAAATTAATGTCCACTCAATGAGATTGTGGCTCTGCATTTATGTTGAGCCAGAATCCCAAATGACAAGATGACATGAAAAGGAGAAATTTAGAATATTGTAAACAGGTACGAATTTGCTCCACTTATTAATTAAAGCCAGTGTATCATAATTGAAGAATAGAAATCATCCATACTTCTGGGAACGGTGGACAGCTTGGTAAGTTTGACTCAAGATGGTAAATGTACATATTGCAGGAACATGCCTTTAACGGTCCGTGCTGAAGCATGAGCTTCTGAGAGCCAGGATTCTCTGGTGAGAAGATAACTTGCACATTAGAGTTTTTCACATTCTCTCTGCAATACAAGAACACCATTACCAACTTTGTTTTAGCTCTGACATTAAAAACAATCAGTCCAATTTTATCTTAAAACGTAATCCTGGTGTACCCCTTGATTTCTAAATTCACACTTACTAACATTAGTCAAATTAAATAAAGAAGAAAACTGCAAATATATTGGAACACAAAGTTGGCAATAATGCCAACATTGGCAACCTTGTGTGTTTGTGAAAAACTACTTGCCTTAGCAAGTAGCTTACATTCATGGATAAACACATCGTTAATATCTATGGAAATTTAAGGAGCTTCGAAAGTAAATTCTACGAGCTAAATATTTGTACCTACTGACACATAGAAAAACTTGTGCCGACAAAAAACTTGTTTTACATTACAAGAATACATGACTTCCGACTACAGAGTGGTGCAGTCAATCTTTTTGCTGTTTTGAACTGTGGCTCAGCTACCAATATACATTTTCTGTCGAATATTTGTCCCAAAGATGAATATACTATGAAACATTAAAGGCAATGGGAGGACTATATTCACTGCTCTACTGATTCTTCATTGGGTTCCCATCCATATTATTCATACATTTCAGTTGCTTTTTGTAGATATGACTGTTTTCTTACTTTTTATCACAAGTCTCTTAGTCTCTTAGGGATATATTACTTGCTAGGATTGAAGAAAATTGTTTTGTTAAAGAAGAAGGACAAGAAAATGCAACAGTCTTAACGGTGCCGAATCAATTGTTGAGACATCAATATCTAGAGAACAGTTTCAACTGGTCAGGTACAGAGCAATTTGATTCATATTGCTGCACAATTTTGCTTTAGATATCAGTATCCTCAGTGGTTTAGATATTATAGCAAATACATATAATTTCTCACTCAAGATTCAAAATTTGTTTCAGAAAAAGTTGTACTCAAAAGTAAGGCATACAGAAGAGTAGAATGCAGTATTTTGAGATCCTATGAAGCTCAGGAGACGGTTTTGTTTCATTTCTTTCATCATTTCATAAATAATAAACAGTGATTTGGAGGTAAAACCTTAAAGGAGCCACGGTTTTGCAAAGTGAACCTGATGCAAACGTGTGCTGTTTTTTCCTTCTCTGAATGGCAAAGCTAGTGTGTGACGCAAGACATGGTTGTTTTCTTATTTAGCTGAACAGAAAACAAAACAAACCACTGGGAACATTGCTTTGCCATTTTGTACACAATTACTGAGCATCACCAAAAGGGAATGACTGTCATCATCACGCGAGGGTCTGGCAAAAAGTGAGAGAAATTGCGCAAAAAAGTTGCTGGTAAAAAAGTCTCTGTATCCATCATATTGAGATATAATGCTTTTGGGCATTTGGAGGAGTAGAAACACGTGACAGGTGATCTGAAAGAGAAAGAAAAATCGAAGACCACACATTATTTCTGAACATTACGCCTTTCACCTTCAGAGACGAGAACAACATGCAACATTAATACCTTAGAATAAATTGAGAATTGAGAATCAAACCTGCACAGAACTGAGGTATGTAATATTTTCCCATAGATATCTGTTCCAACTGTTTTACTTATGAGCTGAGGTTGGTGTCATCGCGACAGATACCGAACAAATATTTCTATCACAGATTCCTATTAGAAGACAAATGTTATTTACTTCATGAAATGGTTACACTATTCACAAACCATCACAGGTATCAGTATCTCGATGGCATGACAATCTTCTCCTCAACGGAATCAAAGTTTGTGCTATTCTATTAAATTATGTTGTTAGCAGACTTTGATTTTAGCAACCGTTCTTTTGATAGTTTTGTCAAAAAACGCCCAATATGAAATGAATGGATCTGCGCCAATGCAGGTTATTTTGTTCGTAAAAATAGTCAATAATAGTAATAGTTTGTAGCCAGCTTTATGTACATAATGCAAGAGTGCAATTTTAACAGAAAGCAAAAGTATAATTCACAATTTCTATATTACAGATAATTGTGGTAGTTTTCTTGTTTCCGACATTAGTAAGTGTAATTGGTCTCTCAGCCATAAAATAGGATAAACGATGCAACAATGGCGTATCCAATTTGATAGAAAGCCATTTACACATGCGATTTACTAAGTCCTGAGTTTATTTCGAATGTTCACTCCGATTTCGATAGGAAAGTAACTGAAGGCAGCTAGAAAATACCCTCCTCAGTATAATTCAAAAAACATCTATCATCTATTGTGAATCTACCTGGGATAAAAATCCGATGCACTTGTATATTTGTGAAGAACTCAGTGGAGTATAAATCGCTGGCTGCATTTGTGTAGACAGGGCAACATTTTCAGATGGACTCTCGTAAAGAATTAGATTCATCAATCGGGACTATGACATCACTGGTAAGTTTGAAGTTCTTTTAGCATGCATCTTACATACTGTCAGAGTTTGGTATTGAAAAAATCAGACCTAGACTTTGGTATTTATAAATCACATCTTATTACCGCCCAAAAGGAGGCGGAAAGGTAATGCTTTCAGAGGTGCCTGTCTATTAACAGGGGTGTCCTTCCCATAATGCACTGCAACATTGTCTACAATGCCATGGAGTGGGGGTGGTTACCCCCTAGTCCAGGTCTGGGCTGGAGGAAGGGAGGGGGAGTGAGAGGGTACTCCCTGGTCAAGATCCAGGCAGGGGGGAGGAGTTAATCCTAGTCTAGTTCCTGGTCCTGTTCGAGGAGGGGGTCCCAGACAGGACAGCGGGTACCCCCCCCCCAACAGGACAGTGGGTACTCCCGCCCCAGACAGGACATCCTGCTGGCGGTACTTTGTATTAATTTGTATTAATCAAAAGAGGCATGTGCCTCCTGGTGATTTGGTAACATGAGAATAGAGCCAAATCAAGTTTCTTTACTCACAACGTAGAAAGGCACATTTCACTGACCAATTTGATTTCGCATTTACTGGATTTATGAAATTATGTTAGTTCGGGGGGGTCCCAGACAGGACAGCGGGTACCCCCCCCCCCAACAGGACAGTGGGTACTCCCGCCCCAGACAGGACATCCTGCTGGTGGTACTTTGTATTAATCAAAAGAGGCATGTGCCTCCTGGAATAAGAACCTGTTCATACATGTATCGGAAGCATTTATTCAAAATCAAAATGTATAATGTTTACAGTAATTTGGTCAGTCAGTGAAGCTGGTCGCATTTATATCGCGGTAAATGACCATAACGTCCCATTGATATCAATCAGTTTTGATTTCCAGTGCCGTATTCTAATTTGAGCTGTATTCTGGTTTTCGAAATGTACAAAGCCAACATAAAAATCTCTAGATTGATCAAGATGGCTAATGTTAAAATTTATAAATGTTTTTTTGAGGCTGAGCTACGTAAATACAACAAGTGGCAGATCCAGGACTTCTTATGGGAGGGACGCTAACCATGCATGTTTTGCCAATTTTTATGAAAAACCTCATGAAATTGAAATTGACGATTCAGATGCATAGTAAAGTAAGATTTATGTCATGAAACTTTTAGAAACAGTTTGAGGTTTAGTCAGTTCCAGAGCCGCAGACTTGGCAGAGTCAGTAGAAATAACAGGAATCAATCAGACGCAATAACTGTGCGGTGGGGAAAACGTAACATTACTTTAAGGGGAAACCAACAAAATCAATAGATCTATCAGTGCAAAATGAAGATAGCAAAGATAACCTTCAAAGACAAATTGACTTCTTGTAACCAGAAAAATATTATTTTCCGGAAATTAAATGCTGAAAAAGAGAATATGAGCGTGACTGAAGATTTTGAAATGTTTTCTTTTGTAATTCTGATAGCAAGTCTCTCGTATGAAACTGCAGGTGGTTTACGTAATCTTTCCAAAAGATAGGATCTACACAGTCAAGCTTGAAAGTTCTGGTTCATTTTGTAGTGGCACACGCATTATAGCACTGCAGAAAGTCCGCAATATTTATCTTTTAACTACATTAAGCTAAAATAGATCAAGCAAAGTCATCCTGTACAAATTTGATGGGTTATAAAAATTGTTGGCACAAAGTTTAAACGTGAACAAATATGTGTCTAAGTGCAAATTTGGGCAGATCCATTAGAATGTACAAATGCTGAATATGAGATGAAGACAAACTTGCGTGATATAAGGACCCTGTTTTCACAAACCTTGAGACGCATATTATTGTTAAAGGACGATATATCATATTACGCTTCGACAAAGGCGTTATTGTGCAATTTTAGCCTTGGTTGATTTTCCTTCACAAATACATTTTGATAAGATGGTGGAGCAGGTCTAGAAATTTGTAAATTTACTTCAAAACTACATTGAAACTTCTCCGTGACTGCCCAAAGAAAATAGCAGGGAAAGTTAAGAAGCACAACAAATGTTTTGGTAAAAAAAGAGAACCATGACAGACAACATTAGAACACAACTAAAATGTTTTCGTGTGTAGGTGTAAAAAGAACAAGGCATTTCTACCCTTGCTACATGCAAACAACGTAGTTTAACAGTGCATTTTGTCGAAATTATGCAATGAAATCTTGTGTGTAATTGTGTCTTAAGTTTCGGTTGGGTGATTTGGTAACATGAGAATAGAGCCAAATCAAAAGGAATATCTGAGTTTCTTTCCTCACAACGTAGAAAGGCACATTTCACTGACCAATTTAGTTTCTATTTGATTTTCCATATTCTGGAACAAAAAGGATTTATGAAATTATGTTAGTGCAATACCCGGTTGCCCT
The DNA here is from genome assembly GCA_038406175.1 of Haplosyllis leylae. NCBI lineage: Eukaryota > Metazoa > Annelida > Polychaeta > Phyllodocida > Syllidae > Haplosyllis > Haplosyllis leylae. The sequence goes on along the minus strand of JBCAUG010533633.1, from coordinate 2,973 downwards.
ACTTGCCTATTTCCTATTGCATTAAGTAGTATTTCAGCTTGTGGCAGATCTTGGAATAATCATAAAACACTTTTCAGTTGGAAATTATTTTTGTCAATAAGGAGGATCGGATAGTTCCCTTGTATATTAAGACCAAAACAGAAAAGGTAAATTGTGAAAAGCGGTAGAGGAATTCACTTACTGAACATTCATTACAGGATAAGCTATTGCACATCAATAACATGGCATTATTTTCAGATATTTAATATTATTTGAAGAACACAAATGCAGCTCATGCAAATATACAAAAAACAAAGATATCATACGTGCAGAATTTATGAGATGATATTATGGTGTTCTTTGACGACATCTGTTTCAGTGTCCTTTTCACAAGAACAAAATAGATAATTAATCAGCAAAGATTCAGTAATAAAGTCAACAGACATGCGCAATCAGACATTAGACCTAACCGCAAGCAACTGACTAGGAGACATCTTGTCTGGTATTTCCATTAAAGATTCCCCTACCAAACGCAGACACTACCCACGTGAGGGCTGTTGATGCCCGACCAATTATGTATCACAACAAGAGCATGACTGCAACCATTCGGCAAAACCCTCTCTCTTTGGGTTTATAAATGTTTGGAAACTTCAACCCGTTACCCACATAGTGCTCCCTGGCATAGAGACAACTTGGGACTCACAGGACTGATACTGGTGGCTAATGATACAACTGTTGACGTAACACATTGTCTGTGGTACAGTCACACCAAGGCCTCCGGATTAGTCGGATATCTTAAGATTTTCTATTGAGGAACCTAATAGGTATCCATGGTAGGTACCACACTTTTTACTTGAATAAGTTGTCTGGCTTTAATCCGATGTTTTTCAACTTTATGGTGTATAAAGGATTTAATGCACATAAACACCAGTAGGACGGAGGGTTTCTCTACGGAGTTGTGCACGGCTGAGAGGTTTTACATAAGCAAATCTGCCATTGATCTTGATGCATAAGAACATTTTTTGTCAAACAACCATTGTTATTTCTCTTTTGAATTGATGTCATCTGGGCAATCTTTTTGCCATTTTGAAGACCTATTCAAAATGTTGCGTTGAGTTAAGTTAGTAGAAAACATGTCGAATAGCCTATTTCTCCATGACTTGCTGCAAATATTAAAATTGGCGGAAATCACAATGCATGAGTACGATGGTGGGCGACTAATTTCCGACCTCGCTCAGCATCATGTACCGGTATATTATATATCTCATGATCAGCGCATATGTCACAGAAAATAGCCAGATCTGAAATAGGATTCTATGTGATGGTTGAACATGGTCTCTTCGTTAGCGTGGTGCACAGTGTTTGTGCCGAATCAATTTGTCAAATATTCCCAGTGTTCTGGTATTTCCTTTGATGTGATTGTACATGGAATGTTTCTTGCAATGGTCAGTGCCCTTCTAGAGACACCAATCAAGATTGTAAGTTTATAAGATCCACAATGAATTAAAGACTGGTTCTTTACCAGGGTATCGATGTCGAATCTTGAGATCTCAGCGTCAGACTTTAGTTTGATACATAGATTGAACTTGTTATTTGCATGTAACTTTGGAAAGAACCGTCCGCAATCTGTTTGCCATTGGATTTTAATGAAACGAGGTATCTCCGAAGGAGGAGGGGCATTCAAGCAGGTCTCCATACATTACTGATCCCAAAATCACAATAACACCTCTCCAAGGTGAAATTTAGGGATGGAAGGAGGAGGGGGAGATCAGGATTTCCAATTTTTGTTCCTGAATTTTTGTTCCAAAACTTACAAAATCTCAAAGTCCCATATTTTCAGGTGGAGCTCAGGTTTAAGGAACCATCACCAAGGAGGCAGTTTTGGTTGTCTCTGACCAAGCCTGAGTTATAAGGGCTTGGTTGACAATCAAAACTGATCTCTGAGTTGATGGCTCCTATTTAAACACAACTTACTAATGGCATTCCATATTAATAATGTTTACTTATTAGTTTTTTCTGGCTTAAAATAGCAATTTTTTTGTCTTAAAGTTTTGAAAGACCACAATTTTTGTTGTTATTATTTTGCTTGTGACAAAGGTTTTCATTAGTCAGTGGAATCACATGACCTAGTAACAGCTGCCATTATGGCCTTAGTAATGGGCTAGATTTGCTCACCAAGACTGTGCAGTCTTTGTTTCCTCAGCAAGTCCACTGAAAATCTTTGTTCTGAGACAACTAAAAAGGCTTCAGCATTTTGAAATTTTAAAAATTTGTTCCTGAGTCCAAAACTGGCAATATCTCAAAGTCCCTTATTTTCAAGGGTGCATTGGGTTTTCCAACTTTCGTTCCTGAGCCCAAAACTGGCAAAATCTCAAGGTCCCATATTTCTGAGGGGGTTGGGTTAGGAAACCATTATTAATGAAGTAGTTTGGTTGTCTCAGACTAAGCCCAAGGTATAAGGGGTTGGTTATGACCAAAACTGATCTCCAAGGTGATTCTAGCAGAACTTACTGTGTTATTCCATGTCAATAATGCTTAGTTTTTTTTTCTGGCTGAATAGCAATTTTCTATCTTGAATTCAAGTTGTCAGTATGAGGTTAGTACGGAAATGTTATGGGCATTTCTTTCTCTTTAGTGATGTATGCTGTAGTTTTTACAGACAAGTGACAACAAAACCCAAACTGGTGAAATGCATGGATCAGATATTGGACGTTGAGGCCTTCCATGCTTACCAGTAGATCTCAGTTGTTGGCGTTGCAAACGATCTTGGTTTGTAAAATTTTGTATCCAAATTAAAAACTATCCCGCGAACATTCGTCTGTGTAAAATGTACAAGAAACAAGTTTAGGAGCATGCTTTGACGTCAGTGCAAATGCGCTTTTGGAAAATTTTCTCATCAGAAGAAACTATTTGGAATTGTGAGGGCCTAAAACCTCCATTTGAGTCTATTCCCGGATTGTCATTGCAGTTATTGTGATGAGCAATAACTATTGT
>JBCAUG010533522.1:0-14884 GCA_038406175.1 Haplosyllis leylae | reverse complement strand
CCACAAATTGTAATTTGGTTGTGGATACTACTATTAGACTAAAAGGGAGTGGCGCCCCTTGCCTCCAGAGCTGCTTTCAAAGGTCCATAGTGTGTAACTGGACCTTAAACCATCATGTGTGATACTCAGGAAAATGTTACATTGAACTTAAATATGACATGATGATTGGGAAAATTTATTGCTCATGTAACATTAAAGTGTTCATATTATGAACACTTAAACCTCCCTTTTATTGTGGGTGTCCCAAATCTGTTTTCACTTTGTCCCATTTAGAACAGTTTAATCAATACGAATTTCATTTGGTTGAAAAAACATAACACTTTTTACCATCCAGTGTAATGGTCTTTAAATGGTGTTCTTTATGTAAAAATAAAGAAAATTAATATTTTGAGTGATCTACTAATTTAATTGAAGTGGTAAAGAGATCTACAAACCTATACCTGAATTAATGGTCATTGCAAATGTTAATATCAAGGCAGTGACATCTTTCAACTGTAGAGATGTCTACTTCCAACAGCTTTGATCTACATATTTTTTTAATTTTAAAAATTTTAAGCAAATTCAAATTGTAAGCAAAGTAGTAACTTATTTTGCTTTATTATGTAACATACATTTGTATTGCAGTTAACAGCGATACTGTGAATGTCTATTAGAATTTAGTATAAATAAAACCATCTGAGACTACCTATTTGACCATCTTGACAGAAAAAGGTAAATAGTATCTATCTCATTAATTCAGAATTTATTTACCAGTGTTTCACAGGCCTTTTTGTTAATTAATTTTAAGATAGGGAAAAAAATGGTTAAATCATATATATGAAATTTCATCTTGACAGTGTTGAAATGTTACAGGTAGAGTAATGTCGGAAGTACGAAGTAGAAACGTAGGTGACAACATTGGAAGTGGAGTCAATGTAAGTAATTGAATCGTGGACTATGTTCCAAAAACATATCTGGCAGTGTAATCATGTATGTTATTTGTTTACCGTACTTCAATTTGCGAACATAACTGACAGTCAAATCGACAGTTGAATCATGTATGTTAATTCTGTGTAATGTAACTGACAGTGTAACCGCATAATCGACAGTAAAATCGAGTATGTTATTTCACTGGAATTGCTTAAATTGGGGTGGAATTAGTCAATCGACTTTCCTTGTACTTGACAGATAAAAAATCCAACAAAATGCCACTTGGTTCTAAAGAAAATTCCATAGAAAAGTCCTGAAAGTGATGGAATTGGAAAGGATTCTATTTAGCACTTTGACTTTAGAAAAAATGAAATGTATGTACTTCTTTCGTGAAATAGGAAAAGGAGATTGTTCCTACCGACCCACGTTCAAGATTCAAAAGGTTTTGGACAAGGAGAGAGCCCCTTTTTCTACCGCTTCCGAAGTTCAAGGTATTGTAACAAATGTAATTCATTGAGAAAAGTCCATCTTGTGACCTGTAAAAGTAATTCACACTGCACCAGGTCAGGAACAGGAAATGGGAACAGGACTAATGGATCCTAATATTTTATACAAAAATGTTTACACAGGTCTCAGACAGGAAAAGGAACCAGGACTCATTGTTTCCTATTGTGCTGGTCCTGTTCCCTGTTGCTGTCTCATTCCTGTGCAGTGTGAATAAGCCATAATTCGTCTTAAACATTGAATGAGAAGTTGAATTAGTTTGTATGGAAACTGGCATGAAATATAAGATTTTTAGGTCTGTTACAATCAACTCTTTGCAGTATGATGAGTATTTTGTGGGGAAGCCTTTGGCCAAAGAAGTGACATTTGCAAACCTGAATGATAATATCAAACAAAATTTCTTGGAAGATATGTGTAAAAACTTTGGTACAATAGAAGAAGTGAAGATATACTACCATCCACGAACAAAAAAACATCTCGGCGTTGGAAAGGTGAAATATTTAACTGCTGACAGTTATTTAACTGTTGTTATACCAAATGACCGCATTTTTGTAAGGTCACAAATGACTGTTTTCTGTGGGGTTTAAGACCCACTCATCTGTGATACCATAATTGTATCTTCAATAGTATATACAGCCCAATGAAAATCATTCAAGAACTCTAGAATATGGAATGTTTTCTCTCAGGTACTCTTCACATCGACGAAAGCAGCAAGACTTTGTGCAGAAAAATATAATGAGACATCCAAAATGGGAAATGTCATGAACGTCTTTGTGGATGTTATGGGTATGTTATGATGCATTCAGTTGATAATGCAATACATATTTTAATACTACATATGGAAATTACCAAACCTTGAAATTTAAATTGATCCTTACCTGATGTCAGACGACACCAGCTCACTGTGTCATTTTCATTAGTTCTTGACATAATGATGCACAGATCAAAGTTATCCATGTTGCGTCAGAAAGGAAAATGCAAAGAATTGTTAATGTTAAAAAGATATTCTGTGTTATCATCGTACTTTAAACATTTCAGGAAAGGAGCGTGCAACAATAGTGGAAAATTTATGCCAAGAGACACCTAACAAGTTCCGTCCACCGTCTCCTGGCAGTACGAAGAAGAGACGTTCAGGTGAAGACAACAGGGACCGACGAATGGCAGCAAGGCGAGAGCGAGAACATAGAGGTGGACCTCACCATTACAATGACTACCATGGTGTTCCAACTCCAGGTGGCAGTTCTGATCATAGTTTTAATTCTGGTATGACTGACATGTCTTATCAAGATAGCGGTTACATGGGTAGTCATCACTCGGACCATAGCAGTTTTCCAAATACGCCACATACACCCCATACACCTGGTATGCATGGTGGTCCATTCCAGGATGGTTTTCATGGGCATCATATACCGCCACATGGCCACGGCAGACAGTATGGCCATGACAATCATGGTATGCCGTTTGGCCATGATAGAGGTCATGGGTATGATATGGGTATGAATCTAGATTTTCACCACCCACACCATCCTGAATATGACATGCACAATGAACATTATGATGAATACCGTGATATGAATCATCAGCAAATGCAGCACCATGGAAATCATGGACATTATGATGAACATTCATTCCACAGGAAGGAAAGAGATAGGGACAGACATAGAGACCGAGAAAGGCACAGGCGAGACTACAGAAAAGACAGGCGGCGGGACAGCGGAGATTTTGATAGAGGAGAGAGGGATTACAGAGACAGAAGGAGTAGGGAAGGAAAAGATCGTGATTATAGGGAACATCGTGATAAAGACAATCGGCACAGGGACAGATACAAAGATAGACACAGGGACCAACCTCCACAGCAAAAAGATAAAGATCCCTTCCAGTCACCACCACAACCTGTTAGAATACCACATCACAGAGAAGACAGTCCTGTCAAAGAAGAAGAACCTCGAAAACTGAGTTTGGAGTCTAGGATTGCTTCCTTACTACGAACAAATTCACAAGATAGTGATTCGAGTGGAGTACCATTTGGTAGCCCCAATAGTTCTCAACCTCCACTGCCACAAGAAATACCTCCTCCTTTGCCAGAGGGTGAGGCACCTCCCTTACCAGAACCTCCGTCTGAGGAACCACCTCCTTTGCCCCCCGACCCAGAAGGTGGTCAGTATCAAGAATCACCTGTAGTGCAGTGGGTGGGAGGTGGCTCACATCCTTTGCCACCAGGAACTGTAGATGTTGTGCTTCCCGATGGTTCCTATCTAGTACATGAAGGAATGTCCAACTCTTTCTATGATATTCAGGGTTCACAAGGTACTACACCCAACATGTATGTTGATGAAAACAGCAGGGCATCCGGAACACCAGGTTATGAGAATGGATCAGTTCACGGGACGCCACAGTATCAAGAAATTAACATTGAGGTCAAAGGTAGGAGAAAGAAAAGTCGACGGAAAGATAGTTCGGATATGGAACTTGATGATGATAAAATGAGCCTTGCATCAAGTGGCAGTGGCGACGGAAAGAGTCAGGTTGGTTCAATTTCACTGGATTACTGTTATTTCTTAAATATTATTTTTGTTGAAACCGTGTTTTGTGGTTTCCTTTCTAATTTTGAGTGTTCATACCCCTACAGGTAAACGAGGGAAATTCTGGCAGTCGCTCACACCTTACAGGAAATACCAGGAAAGGACGTAACAGCACGGATACCTACTATGATGGAGGTATGTGTTTTTGATAGTTAACCGTTTTTACAGAGAAGTTCGGAAAGGAAGGTGACATCATTGTTCATAAATTGACCAAATGGAAATGATTTTAATACTTAGTGTATCCAAATATGTATTCCAGTTTCTTTAGACGATTTGTCATTGGAACAAGTAATGAACGAGTTGTCACTGGACACTCACAGGAAAGTGGAAGAGAATACATTTGTCAATGTAGTCGATCAGGTCATCAGGGAACTAAAGGTACAGTCAAAATCTGTTCAAATTTTAAAATTTTTACTGAAGATGAAGCTTTTTCTTGATTTATGTTTTGATAAGGTCAACTAATCGAGGTAGCAAAATATAAAATATGTTTTACATAACCAGGCGATACAAGAAATTCTCATTTCACTGTACATTCACCTGCTGTGCATTTTGCAGTTAATAGTCAGTCGTGATATGGACAAACGGATGGTTCACAGTACCGGTTTTAAGGCCTTTGATACCTGGTGGAACAAAGAGGAAGATCATCACAAGTCTAGACAGGTAATTTACCGATTAATGGTCTAAACATTTGAGTGCCTTGAATTATGGATGCAGTAGGTGTAGTTAGATGTCAGTGGTGTGGTTTGAGCAAGCTCATCAAAGTAAAACTTTAATTTTCCTTGCAGGAAGCTCCTTCCCTTAAAGGTCCGATGGCTGGCACTAGCGCCCCAACAGCCATGCCGGCAGTGTCCCAGGATACGTCATCTTCGCTGTCTGCACTTTTTGCCAAAAAGGATGACAGTGATTTGTCACATGGATCATTCGGCAATGGCGGTCTACTTGGACTTCGACGAGGAATCTCAAGCATGCCTTCTTTTAGGGTAAGTGTGGAAGCTGTCCCAAGTATATGTGCATTGCTTCTTGGTGTCGGTGTTCACGTTCATTGCCATGTGGAGTTTTTGAACCAAACACAAATTACGAGGTCTATTCGATATCAGTTTCAAGTGTCAATAGTTTGAAAGTCCAGGCACTCTGCATCAATTTTATAGAAAAAGCGTGAAGAACTGCGTCCTCAAACTCCTCCCAGTGATGAACCAGAAGAAGAGGAGGAAATGAGGAAGGGACCCCAAACACCCCCCGAACTTTCAGGTGTGTATCAGTGACCCAAGGCAATGTTCGGAATTAGGATAAATATGTAAAATGACAGCTGTCTGCCTATTGTAGGAAGAGAATGTGTTATTTTCTTCACTATTAACTTTCATATCAGACGAAGAATCAGAGTCAGAGGCCGAGCTTGACATGAAAGAAAAACAGAAAAGCACCGAAAATCAACGAAAACAGCGTGTCCGCATATATTCAAGTGACGAGAGCGATGAAAGTGATTCTGACAAGGCTGAAAGTGACGGTACTTCTTAGTAACACTTGTTATTTTGTTCGTCTGTATTGTAATGTGCAAAAATTGGAAGACTTATTTTGGCGAGTTTTGCAGCAAGTTACCTTTTTCTTTCCATTACTTCTTCAGATGAAAAATCCTCAGAAGAAGAAAGGGATGAAGAATCGTCTGCATCATCATCATCGAGCAGTGAGGAAGACAGTTCTGATGAATCATCATCCTCTTCTTCAGAAGATGAAGAGATAGATGTGGGAACTGAAAGGTTTGTAGTTGCAAATAGTTACAGAGCATATCAATGCTTGTGTACTATGCAGGCCAACATTGTATGATAGCTTAAACTGTCTGTGCTTCGCAGGAAACAGAAATGAATGACTGAATTTTGAAACCCATGCGTATGGTGCATCTCCGTGTCGCCGCTTCATTATTGTGGAAATTACCATTGAATCACTTTTAATTTCTTTAAAAAAATAGGGATGAAAGCGCTTTGGACATTAGTGACATGGAGAAAGATAAAAAAGCTAAGGAGGTTGAGGTCAAGAATAAAAAAGAAAAGAACAAGAAAAAGAGTGAAGAAAAGTAAGTTGCTTAGTTTGTTTATAGATGCTTTTGTAAATTGTGTTCACCATTTACGATATGTCAGTAAGTTGACAAACAGAAACACACTTGTTTATCTGAAAGAAACTTTGAATGGGTTAATTGACAACATTTAATTTTATATCTGTACCAGGAATGAAAAGGTGGAAGTGATTGAGAAAAGCAAAGTGAAAACAGAGAATGTGTTGCCACCAATAAAGGAAGGAGAAGAAGAGGATACTTCAAAAGCAAAAGCCCAGGTAATTGATATTTCTGCGATATATACAGCGTATATCACTTATGAAATGACACTATTTTTTATCGTAAATAATTGTATAAATGTTTGTTCTGTCAAGTTGGAAGAAGGCGAAGTTACAGATGACAAGGTTCAAGTCAATGATCAGCCTGATTTTGAAGTCAAGAAGGTTAGTTTGCTGTACGAAATATGTCTTGAAACAACAGTTAAATCAATGCCTCATTGTAAACGCAGATGAATCTGTAGAACTTTTTTAACAACTGATTTTCTAATATAGGAACATGATGATAGTGCTAAGAAAGTGGAAGCTCTAAGTGAAAAAGAAAGAGGTGCTTTTGATGTGCTCATGGAACTGAAAAAATCCCCAATAGCACCACCATCTCTTCCAACCACAAATGATGTGGAAAAGGATGCTGCAATGGCATTACTGCAGGTAAAATTAGGTGTATGGTTACTATCGTGATGTATTTGTTCAAAAGTTAAAACTCTTGTATGATTTTTGGTTCTGACAATTTGCCAGAATATGCCTTTCTGACTTTCAGATGGGTGAGACAAATCAGAGAGACGCCGAAGAAGCAGCTCGGGAAGAGAAGCTGCAGAAGGAACGTGCTACTATTGCTTTTGAACATGACTACTTTGCACGGCCAGGAGGTCATGGAGCGAGCACTATGCATGTTGAGACAGACGAAACTGATTCAGCCGATGAAGGAAACAGAGATCAGGTCAAATGAATTCCCCAAACTTCATAATTTGTTACAATTTACCACAGATTTCTTCAAGGACGAATGGCTAATTATATTTTCTCAGATGTTAAATGTAAAAGACTTGGAGATCATTCTGGAGAAATGTAGCTCAAGAGAGAAACATTTGTCATAATGTGGTAAACCGTTGTCCTTTATAGATTCCAACATTACCTCCCAGCATTGCCATTGATCACAACTATTGCGTAGCATACTTCCCTGGTGCAGATGATGTGTCGCAGAACATGCCTAGAGGTGTAATATCAAATATTGATGACATTATTGATGGTGTAGTTCAGGTAATTAGCACTCTTGGTTTTGCTGACTTGATAGCAAGTAACATTATTCCAGTCACTTGATTTATGATACACAACAGAATTTCCAAGAATTGCAAAGAAAAGTCCGTTATTGAATTCTTACAGGAGGCTAAGAGGGAAGATGATCTCAAGAAAGCACAGGCCAAACAAAAACGCAAATATGTTCCTAAGAAGAAGCTCAAAGATGTTACGAATCTCCAAAGTAAGTGACATGTACCTGGTGACATTTTTGCATGTACTGTGATCAAAATGAAAGTTCAGAAACACAGCATAGTTAATCCACATTACTTTTTAGGTAACAGAGAACTTGCCTCTTTATTGACACCTGCAGAGCGTAAACCCAAACCAGACTTCAAGGTCAGAAGTATGCATGAAGAGATGAAGGTAGGTTTTTGTTGAATTTCAAAGAGAAAATAAGAGAAGAAGATTGTTCAGATGTGCTCATGTAGGACGATGCAGGATACACCTTTCACATCAAAATTATATTGCAGGTTAAATATGACTTCCTTATTCGAGGTATTGATGAAGAAGACATTGCGTTCTTGAAACGAAGTTATGAAGATTTGCTCAAGGATGACAATCCACAAACGTATTGGTTAAATGACACCCATTGGGTGGATCATTCTGAAACTTTGATTCCGGATCCACAGCCACCAAAGAAGCGAAGAAAGTACATGCAACATGATCTCCCTGCACCCCACAAAACAGGTAGGTTTCAAAGTACAGTGCAGATCAAAAGGAAGGATTTGCTTTACGTGACTCAAGATACTTTACCTTCTTATAGCCTTGGAATGCATTGAACAGAGTGTTGTCATACTTTCAGGGTGTGCAAGAACCGAGGGCTACTACAAAATAAGTCACCAGGCGAAGTCATATCTTAGAGCTCAAAGACAGGTTGGTGATGAGCGTGGAGATGTTGATGGAATGGTGAGTTGTGAATCCAGTTTAAAAGATGCCATGTTATAATATTTGTCAAAATTACTGATAAAACGAGACTGAGATAGTGATCATGTTAGTTTTGCCTTGTACACACATCACATATATCAAGTGTTAAAATCCTTATTTTGATGTTTAATTTCTTATTTTGACAATAATCCCATGCTTGAAATGGCAGGAGGCGGCAGAGAAGAAGAAGAAAATGTCACGAGATGCACGATCAGAAACACGGAGAATTCAAAATGTTTTGTCCTCCATGGGTGAAGATGTTGGCGATCTCCTCAAGTTCAACCAGTTGCAGGTTAGATATACGTGATTATGTCCGAAAAATTAGTCAAGTAATATCCCATAGATTTTACACAAACACATTATTTCCTACAATTGCAGTTCCGTAAGAAGGCAATGAAGTTTGCACGATCCAGCATTCATGACTGGGGATTGTTTGCTGAAGAACCTATTGCAGCAGAAGAGATGGTCATAGAATACGTTGGGGCTGTGAGTGTTTTAGCTGATCGTTTTCTTATCTGTAAGACTGAAATCAGAATAAGAAATGTTGCCTCTCACAGGATAACCGGCTCATGACATGTACATTCTGGTGACAACGGTTTCCAGTATTGTGTAATAATTAAGAGTATTCTTAGCACAGTTGTGTGTAAAACTGAATATGATACTAAACATGAATAAAAATTATTCTCTTTTTAGATATTGAGACACTCAGTTGCAGATTTGAGAGAAAAGAAATATGAAGCTTCGGGTATTGGCAGCTCATATTTGTTTAGGGTGGATCATGACAATGTGATAGATGCGACAAAGTGTGGTAATTTGGCCAGATTCATCAATCACTGTTGTAATGTAAGTTTTCTATCATAAATGTGCTTGGTATTGAACATATGAATTTTTTGAGAAAACATAGACAGCAGTGGCTTTTGAAATGAAAAAATAACAGCAAGATTGAATTCTTTGAAGATTATATTTTTAACTTTTACCTTTCAGCCGAACTGTTACGCCAAGATAATTACAGTGGACGGATACAAAAAGATTGTTATTTATTCCAAACGAGATATAGAAGTTAATGAGGAAATTACGTATGATTACAAGTTTCCCATTGAAGATGAAAAGATACCCTGCATGTGTGGGGCACCAAACTGTCGCAGAACTCTCAACTAGATGGAAGTGTCCATTGCAAAAAAGAGTTGTTTGGTGTTACAGTGGGTATGAGACAGTAGCCTGCTGTACGAGGCTTTGCTTGATCATACAAACAATGCAAAAGTGGTCCAGGCTCTGTGCTTGATTCAGTGACTGACAGGTGCACGGCTGTATTGTCGCACTTAGTGCCTTGAGCCGTGAAGGTCACTTAGACAGCCCAACACATGTGATACGTAAGACAGATGTGTTGTCAACTGCATACGAAGAGTGGCCACATCAGTAGGTAGGAGATGCAACAAGGAGAAGATGACTGAATGTGTTTAGTGAACTACATATGACGTGTGCGCGATAAACTGCAAGATATGAATTGAATCGTGCATTTTACTCAGAAAATAATGCTATCTTCATTTTGTCAGTCGAATGGAAACTTGTTTGACAATAGTTGCTATAGCCAATGCAATTGATTTAAAATTATTAATTTTTGTGTGAAGTAAAGCAGTCATGTTGTGGCCAAGACATGAAAGCTGAGATATATTGGTGCTTAAAAAAACTAACTATTGATTATAAAATGCGAATGTAAAAAAATACTGCACGAAAAAGTGGCTAATTTTTCTCACAGTACAAATCTATGGCACAAAGTTTGATAAATTTCATGTCATTATCTGTTGTTTGTTTGATTAAATTTTAAATAAAATTCTTGTAGTTACAAATAGAAAAACTTTCTCCTTTATTATGTAAAAGTTACACTCAGGAACTCGTTATCAGTGCATGTTGTTGACATTTTCCCAGATTTGTTTGCATGCTTCTATGTTAGTTAAATAAAAAATATGATACTAAATTTGTACATGTGACTAAAATGTCAGCAGATGCCATAGGAAATTGTTCTATCTATGAAATTCAGGTACAGTTTAAAATTTTCAACCGAAAAAGGATGTGCATAGCAAGTTAGCATTGAGGAATTTGCTGTGGGAAAATATGTTAGTATTTTAATTAAGTTATGGTTTTCCATAGTTCACTGTAAATTTAAAAAAAGGCCTAGGGATGCGTATTTTTGCATTAGAGTGTCTAAGAAAGCACTTGCAGCCTCAGCACAGCATACAGATTACTGGATACATGATTTTGTTATGCAAATTCGACAAGATTATGTAGTAGTTATCGTTCATATGGTGTGAAGAATTTATTACCAGAGATCTACTTCAAGTTAAATTATTCAGGAAAATGGGGAAATGTACAATTGCCTCCAAATAAACTTACACTGTAAATAAATAAATAAATGAATAAATAAATGAGAAAAAAAATCTTGTTGAATGTAAAAACTGCAGATGTAATTTCTTTTGTAAGTAGTTTCACTTATGTAGAAGTAGAATCATTTATGTGGGAGTTATTTTTGTGTAACCTGTAATGTGCACAGAATTTTCTAACATACTTATCTGTGTGATTTTTGTTAGAAAGTAATGTAAAGCAAAAAAGTGTAAAATATTCCGGCACATGAAAGTGGTGTTTTTGACGCAAGCGCCGAAGTGAGTCTCAATAGTAGAGAGGAATAGGCAAAAGGGTACAGACTAGACAATTGTATACAAATAATTTATTTACTCATAATACATAAATTGCTTATAAAATAAAATAAACGGATAACATGCTCGATTTAACTGTCGGATATGTTATTAAAAATAACATAACCGATCCCACTGTCGGATATGTTAGCAACAAAGGAGTACCTCATAGGATAACATATGCGATTTAACTGTCCAGGATGTTAAAGTAACATACACCACAGTTAATCGGATATGTTGCAAATAACATCCCCCACAGTAAAATCAGGTATGTTATGCGGGAACTTTTTTGTATTTTTCGGTCTTTTTTGCAGTTATACAATTCATTTGTTCCTCTTTTGAGTAATATCTGATCATAGATGAGATAAGAAGTAATTGTCAAGGTTCATGAAAAGTTTTGGAATATATGAAAGGTTGAAATGAACATGAGTTTTAGAATGGTAAATAAAATGTGCTTTACTCATAAAACAATATGGCTGATGGGAAGTCACATCAGAAGCAGCTTTGAATTCTGGATGAAAAGGGACTAAATGAAGCTGTTTTTTGAAAATTACAAAATATGTAAAGTACATAGTATAGAAAAGATAATGATTAAAGTCCGAGTCTAATAGTGTGTATGCAACACTTGAACAATTAGAAATAGTGGCAATATCTTTTTATTTTATAATTCATTACATAATTCCCAAAAATTAATGAAAATATGATGATAACATACCTGATTTCACTGTCAGGTATGTTATATATCCTGCAGGGCTGGAATAAATAACATATCTGACAGTGAAATCGGATATGTTACAAAAAAATGAATTTCATAACTCAATTTCACTGTCTGATATGTCAAATTTGCATTCATATCTCAACCTCAAGCTCTGCTAAAAAGGATCCATGCCTAGGTAAGTTTGCTGTAGATTCTGTTTTGACCCATTATTATCAATTTCGACTTCTTTGTGTAAATCATGTTTCATTAAAGGGTTTTTAAGTGAACAGATGGAATTAAGCAAAATGGAGGGTAACATGTGTCCAGAACAATTAAGTTGTTACTGGTCATAAATATTGCTTCCAGAGTCATACAGCAGGGCACTATCCTGAAGATGTTGACAGATTGGGGCCAGATCTCAATGCTGCGGCCACCAGGTTGCTGAAAGGATCTGATAAAACAACAGATGCACTCAACTCTACACTAGAAAAGCTGCCTCCAAGGTATTTAAATTCTGTATTCAGAACTCCTCAGGACTGTTAATGCAAAGAAATTAACTCATAGTAATTAGGTATAGGTTTACATTCAATGCATTATATATTTTTCAGATGGAGAAACTGGGTGATCAGGGGAATATTTCAGATTCTTTGCATCCAGATCAACAGGCTTGTAGAAATTGTAATTGAAAAAAACTTAAGATATAGCAATGATAAAATTAGAATATCATGTAGATTACATGTAGATCTACTTTATAGTCTGTGGATTGGGTTTGACATTACATAATTTTTTTTCCTTCAAAAAACTTATGATGTCAAAGGCTGGCATCAATGTTAAAAGTTTGGCGGAAATGACTGGCCAGACCTAATGTAGATTTTTATAATATTTAATTACTTCTTGTTCTTGTTAGTGTATTGTGACTTTCTTGTGTCAAATGTACAAGGTACTGTTCACTAAAATAAACTCACTTGAATTGTCATTCATCTGTGCTGATCCTTTAATTTGGTAGACTTTAACCAGCTAACAGTGATTAATTGTTCGACCCTGCTGTACAATTAGGATCTCATGAAAAGGTAATGATGATGTGTGGCTATGGTAGTCTAACAGTACCAAAAATTGCAACATGGTTGTGGATATTACTATTAGACTAAAAGGGAGTGGCGCCCCTTGCCTCCAGAGCTGCTTTTAATTAAGGCCCTAAAGTTTGTGTGAATGGACCTTTTTCTAAGTATGTGCAACGTCACATGATAGTGCAATCTAACTTTTCCCCAATCTATCATGTGACATGTTTGAATGAGAAAAGTTATGGCTCATGTAACATTTAAACTGTTCATGTTTTGAACACTTAACTTTTCACTCGGTCCCATTTAGATAAATCACTAAGAGAATTTGGGTGAAGAAATTGCTTGTGATATTACCTTCAATTGGTGTGCTTTGTGCACAATTAAAGAAAATAACATTTTGAGTGATAGATCTACAAATTTAACACAAGTGATAATAGATCTTCAAACAGTAAGTGAACTGCACTTTAATTATCGTCACAAGCAACACCAGTTGCTGTCAAGACAGTGGCATCTTTTTTACTAAAATATAAACAAATGTCCACTTCCAACCAAGTGAACTTTAATGTATATTTTTTGTATTTTTATTTAAAGTAAATTCATTTACTAAATTGCCAGGAAATCGCAAACTACTCACTGTGAGCATGGTCTCAGCCAGAAACTTATTTCTGCCTTATTATGCACAAATATGCTTTTATTTTATTGCAGTTATCCGTGATGTAGTAATTGTCTAGTCGAATTTGCAGTTTAAATAATATTTTATACCGATCATCCTTCAGTCCATCTGAGATTGACTGTTCTGGCCATCTTGACGAAAGAAAGGTAAATAGTCTCTTACATTAATTTGTTGGTTTTTTATTGCAAAATACTGCTGGTAAATTTGGTGTATTTTCGATCAGTTTCAGGTTGTCGCCTCGGGTTCAGTTAAATAATCTGGCTGGCTGGTAAACTAACTAGATGTAATCTGGTTACTCGGTCTTATCAAAGCGGGTGCCATCAAAGATCAAACATCAAAGATGTTCCATCGTGTAATTACATTAAAACGCATGTCACGTCCAAAAGGGATGTGTGTGTTGGAGAAGGGGGGTGGGGGCTGGTGTTTGCAACTGAAGGAATTGATCACACAAGATTTATGAATATACTCGAATAAAATATGGATTTATATTTGTATTTTTTTTTCTTTTAGGCACATTCGTCTTATCTTTCCATTTTCCATAAATACTCAAATATTGTTCACTTTTGATGCGATTGATTAAATTTTAAACATCATTTTTTTGAGCTCATGATTAATTAAATAACACGGGGTGATAAAAAGCTGACCACTAGCCATGACTGTACTGTCATCTCTTGCTATCCAAAATTCGTTGAATGTACTTTTATTGATTTTCTTTTCCAGGGTATCAAAATGAGATTTACGCAGATCTTTCTTAATAATAGACTACAATTTAAATATTGGAAGAGATGGGTGGAAAGAGAGATGCATGGTGATCAGGTTGGTGTTCATTTTCTCTTGGAAGATCCACCCTTGCACACAAAATTTACATTTTCGCAAAAGAAAACAAAAATTTATTTCACTGCTGAAATTTTATGTCAAAGACATTTAGGCAATGAAAACTGTATAAAGTTCTATTTCTTTACTCTAGATTCGACTAGACTATCACCCCCTCAGGGGATGGAGAGAAATTAAAAAGACAGATTGGTATTATGGAGAACATAGACCCTGGACTGCCGAATTCAAAGAGGAAAATTTTATGAAGAAGCATAAAAAGTATTATGTCCAGCCTCTTAAAATGTTTCCTGTTTACAAGGGAGATCGGGTGTGTACATTTCAAATTCTTTACAATTACCATGGTTCTCACCGACACTGCAAAATGTTTGAAATTTACTAAGAAATCCCAAGAAATTGAAGACTTCCAATATACGTGCGTGTTAGCTGGTGGCCCAGTAACAAGTTGCAACCTTCTGCTAGTACCAGAAGAGAACACACTTATGGCGCATTCACACTGCACGGAACCGGGACAGGGACCGGGAAAAATGGGTTTGTATATATGTCGTGCCAGCGGAGCGAGGAGGTACGCCTGCTGGCAGTCAACCTTAACTCGAGCCTCTCCTGTCAATCGG
>JBCAUG010533411.1:0-14890 GCA_038406175.1 Haplosyllis leylae | reverse complement strand
ACCGCGAATATCATCCTTCTCGGAATTTCCTGGATGCGCATATCACTCTTCCTCGGTCGCGAATATCACTGCGTCGGATCCCTTTGATGTTTAGACTGGTACCAGTTTCCACTAACTGGTCATTATTTTTATTTGCAATTTAGTCTTATTTAAACTATGTTTCTCTGGCCAAAAGGTGGTTTGAAAAGAAGATTAAAGTATCAACAGTTGATTGCATACATTTTTATTTACAAATATACAGTAGTTTAAAACAGACTTTTTAAACTCAGAACACAGAACTCAGAACAAAGATAAATAACTCAGAACTCAAACTCTGTGAATATTCGCACATCAAGAAGCTTACCACCCGCGGCGTAGTAGTACTCGTTCTCCTGACCGGAAAGGGGGGGTACCCCCTGTCCTGGATGGGAGCCAGGGTGGGATGGGGGCCACTGCTATCCTGGTGGGGAGGGTGCACGGGGTACCCACTGTCCTGGCAGGGGATGGGAGTAACCCCATCCTGGCTGGGGGGGTACCCCTGTCCTGGCAGGGGATACCCTTCTTCCCATGGGCAGGACCACTGACAGGAGTAGGGGCTACCTCTCCTGGAAAGGACCTGGGACCAGAGATAAGGTGGTACCTCCCCCCCCGAAAGGACCTGGGACCAGAGATAAGGTGGTACCCTCCCCCCATAAAGGACCAGGGACCACCCCCATCCCCTGTTAACAAACAAACACCTGTAAAAACATACCCTTTCGTCATACGTGGGCGGCAAAAATCTTTGCGTGTTCGCGAACACATAGAACTTACAAGAGTTTATATGGTCTCTTAATTAATTGGAAACGACGGGTATTGAATCCATAAAACCATGTTCAACTCGTATTTCATTCTTTTGTCATGACAATGACGGTCAAGGTAACAGTTTCATTGCCTTTTTATTATTCATTGAATTCTGTTGCGAGGCAATGTTCATGAGCATTTCCTGCGTTCAATAAAGTGGAACTGATCGACTTAACTAACTTCATTACTTTTTGAAAATTTTAGATGGGTGCAGAATTTGTAAAATAAAAACATGTGAAATTTTATGTTCTCCTTGTTGTAGGCTATGGTGTAATCAGAAACGGAGAAATAAAATGGCAGCCAAAGTTAAAGGATTACAAGAATGGTGCAGACGTCAGTGCGAGGGATATCGCGACGTCAGCGTCACCAACATGACATCATCTTGGAAAAGTGGATTAGCCTTCTGTGCAATTATTCATCGTTACAGACCTGATCTAATGTAAGTTATTGATCCAGTTTGCTTTGCTAGAAATTTCAGTTGTGGTTGTTCTCCCATATTGCACACTTTTGTTCTGTTTTGGTTTTCTGAAACATTGGACATTTCGATCTGTGCTGCTGAAATTTTGGTGAAACATTTACAGTACACAACGAAAATTTGTGCCCGAAGTAGTTATTAATAGTTAGGCTATACTACAAATGAGTAAATACAAGTTGAAATTTCTAAGTAGAACTAACGTGAGTAAATAGAATTTTCAAAATACAAGGCTTAGAAGAATTATGGAAGAATGACTTTGCGCTTCAGTTGAAGCCACCAATGCGAAACACCCGATACATCCGGTTTCAAACTTCAGGGAAATTGTCGCCGTGCAGAGTTTTTCATTGTTAACTTCAAATTAACTGTGCAATTCATGAGCATGCCCTGGTGGTTTGGAATTCCCAGAGCCTGGCAGAGGTCTTTATACCTGTCACTGGATCACTACAAGTTCATTAACTCCCTTTGTTGTGTTTGATCATTAAATAGTAGCAAATGACTGGCTGTCAAAACCGAGGCAATAACAGAGTTGTAGTTAACTTTCAAATGGAGTCGCGTATTTGGTAGTAATTTGCTGAGATTAACTTCGTGGGTCTTCTTGACATTTAATCCCAAATGCCATAAAACCCAGGAGAAAATTGAGTCGTTGGTGTGCTCAGCGGAAATAATTCTTTTGGCATATTTTTACAAAGGTAATTAACAGTGTAGCGTCCGAAATTCAATGTTAATTTTAATGCAAAAAAGACCTTATTCCTCCGTAAGCCTAATTTTACCGATAGAAGGTTCCCTCAACTGTGATTGTAATTTAATGCTTTCATTTTGCGTGATTTACGACCAACTTAAGCTATTGGATTATGTTGAATTTATTGCCAAAACGATGCAATAAATTGTGGTATTGTGGAAATACTTGCCAAAGAACGATGTGAATTAAAACTAAAAATCAGAAATAACTAATGTGAAGTGCATGTAATCTTCGCATTTTAGAATGCAAAGAATAAAAACGAATCTTTATGGAAATATATTTGTTCGTAATTGTTTTCTTGTAGAGATTACAATTCCTTGTCCAAGGAGAATGTTTACGAGAACAATAAACTCGCTTTTACAGTAGGAGAGACAATAGGCATTCCTGCCTTACTCGATGCGGAGGACATGGTGGCCATGGCAGTCCCAGATAAACTATGTATTATCACATATGTAGCACAGTACTATAACGTTTTCAAGGACAAAACTCCAGGTTCGATTACTGAAAGTCATTTATTACAAGAAGAAATACCGACGACCCAATTGTTGTGAACATAAATCCTATGAAAAGGCTCGGCTGCCTGCTGGCCCCAACAGATCAGCAGGTGTAGCAGCAAAGAATCTGAAGAATCCATTGCTTGCAGGTGACAAAGCATGCAAGCGAGGGATCCACCCTGCCTTTGAAACCCAGGTCAAACCTTAACCAGAAGTCCAAAGCAGGGGTATCAATGGCCCCACAAAAATACTTCTGTCCAAATTTTTTCCAAAAAAATCCTCTATAAATCTCATCAAGATCTAAGGTTTATATTTAATAATTTTTGAGCGCGCATTGTCTTGTATCTTAGTACGAACCAACGATTTCTGGTTTATTTGGCCACGATACTGATTGTCTTTTTCTGCAGGTGGAGGGCTCGGGAAAACAGTTCAGGCAGTGAAACGTCCATCGCCTGGAGGTCCGCCGTCCAGACCCCCGGAATCAAAGAAACCCACTCAGAAAGAAATACAGGTAAATAAGTATTATAAGGAATATCAGCTGTATTAATGACATGACAGTCTGTTCCCATTTTCTTGCTAAAATGTCTAAATTAATTGTGTTTCCCGGACCTGTCGATCTTTTAAAAATCTAAATCCTAATGTATTCCCTGCGGATAATTAATCCCACAACTTAATTTTTACACTATAATTTTGACGAGGAGAAGTTTCATGGATATGCCGATAAAACGTATTTATTTACACAAAAGTATTTTAAGGTTAAGTGTACGAAGGTTCGATTCTTACAACTGACGGGTTTCCGCATTCCTAGTGTTTCAGTTAATATGCCCAATTTTGCCTCATTGAATTATTTTTAGAAAGAACCCGAACCCGAACCTAACTGTTGTCCATGTATGTAGAGTCCTCAGCGTTACACACAAAAAAAAATTATGGACTTTAGTTTTGTGAGTACTGTCTCATACATGTGTAACAGCTTTGCACTTTTTCCAGTTCTATCAATTAATACAATTTCACAACGTGGAACTGTACATGGAATATCACTTCAGTATTCATCATTATGAAATCTGCTTTGTAATTTTATTACATGACCATACAGCCTGAGGTCTTCCTCTGAACGATTGTGCAAAATGCCTTTTGCCAACTATACTAATGATCTTCACAGATTTCGAAGAAGTGTTTGTTGTGAGAATAACATGTATGTGCATTAATTGCAGAGATGTGCGTTGTACTGTGATCTACATTTTTACTTGTACACACATTGCAACATCTTTTCACTTGTAACCGTTGCTTCCCTTTTCTACAGATCCCACCACAAAATTCACCCACTCACAAACTAATAGACAATTACTTGAAAATCTAATCAAAACACAAGTCCGTAGGTATAGATGTAATTAGCAATTGAAACGCATGATACATTCGTGCCATTTAAACCTTTTTGTGTGTAGTTTGAGTAGTCTTTCATAGGTGATGGTACTTGGGAGAACTTGGTTTTCAATTGCAATACACAATAAATTAGATTATAAAATGACAAACCTGAAAAGATAAAAAAGGTTAGGATGGGTACAAACGTTTAGGAGTAAAATGGTGAGCTGAATACAGAAAATTGGAAAGTGTATGAAGAGATAGAGGGTATTGCATTGCATGTTCCTAGATAGGAAACAAGCAGAGCCGTTTTGCCTGATCTCTAACTCAGTCATATACTTAATCTTTTGTCATAAAATTTTGAAATTCCATTTTAGTCCTGATTATTTCCAATTTTTTTGAATTGAAAGGAAATACCGATGTGTAGCAGAATAGTAATGTTTTATTTTTGCTGTTTTGATAGATTACAGAAGAAACAAACGGGGCTTCGCAGAAGTCAAGTTCGGCACTTAGTCGGCGAGGAACTTACGGTGAGAACTGTCACATGTGTGGTGGAAAGGTATATTTGCTGGAGCGTCACATTGATGGCAACACGCTATATCACCGACACTGTTTCCGATCATCACAAAGAGCTCAGCCTAAGCCATCCACCTATACTGCAAACTTGCGACGCGATGATCTAGGGAAATTCAATGGTACAACCACTAGTAGCAAAACTGCGGGATTGTTTGAGACTCAAAGCAAGAAAAATCACGCACCAGAATCTGTTGCTGTCCTTTCAAACAAATCCTCGTCTCCCAGTGGTTCCAGCCAAACCACAACTGGTCGATCACCCGCAAGGAATCATCCATACAGTAGGCAACCTGCTCCAGAAAATCAAGTGGATAAAATTGCTGAACTGTTCAATGAACCAGACTCTTCCAGCAATAATTCTACATCTTCCAAGAATTTGTTACTATTAGGATATACCAGCAATGCATATAAACCAGCAATTGGCGAAACAACATCAGTGTTCTCAAGTACGAATAGTACAATACCTAAAACTGACAATGGCACAAGGACAGCGTTAGGTGTTGAAACCAAGATACCCGCAAGCAAAATTACTGAAGCCAAAACAGTCAGTAAGACTGCTGGAAAAAATGTAGGATCTAAATCACCAAGTAATTCGAGTGCAGGCACTCGTGTTGCAGTTGTAGGACACCCGAAAGTAAGTTCTGCTGAAGACCGTAAGGAAGGTTTAAAAACTGATGGCTCCACCCTGTTAACTCGTGACAAACCGTCAGACTCAAATGTCGTATCAGGACTTCTGCAAAGCTTAGCGCATGTTAGAAACAACGATAGAGAACATACCCAAACAAATAAACCATCGAGTCAAGTAACGTCTGGCGTTATTCCATCCAGAACAGTACACAATGCCAATACTAATGTGTCAAAGACTAGTGCAAATGTACGCAACCCTATAAACCCGAATTGTAGATATTTACAAATTAAGCCAAGTCAGAATGCGCCTAAAACATCCACCACTGTCAGTTCACAAAGTTCAAAAGCCAGTATTACACAGTCAAGTAGCTCATCTCCAACTAAAACTGTAACTGTAACTGTAACTACGACTAAGCCAAACATTCCAAATACAACTTTAAAGACAACACCTGTCAGTATTACAACTAAAAAGGAACATTCCATGGGTTCTTCAGTGCTTCCAACTCAGGAAAAGAAACCAAATTGGCTATCGCATAATGATACCACAACTAAGAAACCCAAGTCTATTTTGAAAATACGCACTACTGAACCAAGTACGCAAACAGATGATTTTGAAATAGACTGGACAACCCCAGATCCGACTCTGAAAGAAAATGGACAAAATATATCATTGCCGTCTCACCTGAAACCTGGTGAAGTTATTGACTTTCCTGTAGCGCCCCCAAGAAAATCCATTCTGAAAAATAAAGAAGTTCACAAGTTACAAACGGATCCAGTGCAATTAAATATTAAGCCGAACCGCCCGCCGTTTCCAAAGGAAGAAATAAACACATTTAAACTGACTGATTCAATAGAAATGTCAGAAGGTAAGTCAGTTACTACAGGTTCGAAAAATACAAGAAAAGAATTACAGAAAGTGGAGATTGAAATACGAAGCAAGGAAGAAAATACCAAACCAGAATGGATGTTGGAAGCAGAAAAGAGACAGAAGATGAGAGGAGGAAAGTACATAGACCCAGAGAAGAAGTGGAAGGACGATCTTGGTACCGCAAAGACATCGTCTGCGGATGTTAAACAAGTAAAAGTTACAAATCAAACATCCCACACAAAACACACTCTTCCTGGTTTCAAACAAACAATCGAGCTAAAACAGCATCAAAAATTGACAATGAATAATGATCTTAACAAAGCCAAAGCTGAAAATAGTGTAGTAAACAACGCGAAACTAAATGGTAGAACAACTTTTACACAAAAACTCAATCAAGACGATCGAAATGCCAAAAATGACAGTGCCAGAGATAATAAACCGGAATGGATGATAGAAGCTGAACGTAGAATAGCGGAACGTAATGGTCAATACAAAGATCCAGAAAAGAAATCTCTAAGGGAAGCAAATGATAGCCAGGACGGAAGAGTAAGATCACCGTCAAGCCCTCCACCTGAACATGGTATTCTACCTGAATCAAGTCCCAGGATGCCACACTCACCTGGCCGATCAGTTGGCACTATAAGTCCATCATCAGGTGAGGAAAATAATGTTGCGAGTCCAAGACATAAGAAGAGACCAGCTCCACCAAGACCTGATGTACCCCCATACAGAACGTCCCCTACTCACAGGCTAGACGCTAGTCCCGGTAGAAGATTAGTACCAGCGTCTCTTCCGCTCAATCAACTGTCACCAATAAGCAGTCCAGAGGAAAGGTTTGTAAAATTAGAAATTGTTTGAAGAAATATAACAATTTTATGAATGGAACTGTTTTTAGAAAGAAATCAGCAAATTATCTACAAATTGTTTCAACTAAATTAAAAGTAGCTTCAACACACCCATCTGAAGGCGACAGTTGTAATGGGCTGCTAGCAAACGGAAGTATTTGCATTTCATTTATTATTGTAGGAGATCGTTAAAGAAGATATCAGTTGAGGAAGAATTTCAGTTTAGCAGTTTTGAGGCCAGCACTGATTGGGATGCTATTAATCTGAGAGACAACAGTCCGGGACAGCGGTCTCCTATTTACTATCCACCCGAGCGGGAGAGTCCAGTACCCCCACCTATACCACCTAAACATTTTGGTGATGAAGATCTGAGTCCAACTTCAAACAGAATTCACCAGATACAAAACAGGCCGCTACCTTCACCTCCTCTGAGATCTCCTGGATGCCATGGATGTAATGCAACCAAGAGAACTGTACGTGAATCTATACTGATTGTAAACAATCATTCGTAATTTTCAAAAAAGTATTAAAATTTATGACTTTTTAAAAATCAAAGAATTGTTGAGGACTCAAATTATAATTTACTTGGCTAGGTACAGGCGGAGAATAGGTTCTCATTAACTGATATGGCCATACAGTTGGAGGAATTAGACAAACAACTTCAAATCCTGGAGGGTGAAGGTCGAATCCTAGAAGATAAAATCAGGAGTGGTAAGTCTCTCTTTCAGTAGGCTTTTCATGTTAGTATGTTTACTAAATCAATTCAGCAAAGCAAAAAATGTAAATTAGGAAAGTTCGACGGTGAAGACTTATTTTTCATCCACTTTTACACAAACAATTCTAGATATTCATGCAAAGAGCTATTGGACATATACTAACGCTTAACGCAAGTATAACAATGTGTTATATTCAAAACTGTATGGAATTAAGCTTGGTTCCCAAGGTTTACCCAACACAAGCGTGATGGATATCAAAATTTTCAACATATTTAAATAAATCAACCAACATTTGTATTGTTTAATTTACTGTCAATAGTAGTGGGATGCTGCCGGTCAATGGGTTTAACTTTTGTGTATTCGTTGAATTTATTTGTGGTAGTGGGACAAACGAACTGAGTGATGACTGTTAGATCTCTTTAGAAATTAATTATTTTACATTTTTTGTTATTTCTTTGAGTAATTTTCCCGTGTTTATATCAGACCAAAAGAATTGCACAAATGCAGCATGTTGTGACTAAAAACGCTTTTTACGTTATTATTTATTTAATAATAATGGATATTGAATCTTATTTGTAGAAACAGAGGCGGCTATGGAAGAAGATGAGATGATGGTACAGTGGTTTGAGCTCGTCAATGCAAAGAACGATCTGGTAAGAAAGGAAGCTGATCTCATGTATCAACAGAGACAACAAGAGCTGGAAGTTCTGCACGAAGAATTAGAGTACGACCTGCGATGTCTGATGGATAAACCTGGTATGAATTCATTCCGCTTCAGATAATTGGTTTTTGCTTTGTTTCCAGGATGACATTTGGTCAGTAAGTCTTTATATATTTTAAATTTCAGATTGGCAGAAGACGCCTTCAGAAAAAATCAGAGAAGCATCATTGTTGCAGGAATTGTTGGATACGGTCTCCCAACGTAATCTCATTGTTGATAGTATGGAGGAAGACAGGATCAGGTAAAAATTTAATTATTTTAATTTGTTAGTTTACTAGTAATTGACCTCATTTTACCGCCCGCGTACGCAGTACAACGGGAAGGTAATGTTTTTAGTTTGTCTGTCCACCAGGGGGGGAGGGGCACCCCCTGGTCTTGTCCTCGTCCTGCCCACGGGGATACACCCTGGTCCTGTACAGGGGTATATCATGGTCCTGTACAGGGGTACCCCCTGGTCCTGTCCTGCTCCTGTCTGGGGTACCTCCCTGGACATGACAGGGGGTACTTCCTCTAGAAAGGACCAGGGTTGTATTTGCTACGCCGGGGTCAGTACGTTTCTTGCGGTCACGAAGGACTTTCTTGCTATTTAAAATGATTGATAAAGTAGAGGTTTATAACGGAAAACATTGTTCAGTTCTGAACTCTTTCGTACTATTAACATTTGAAGAAATGATCATTTAGGAGGTGGTAATGATGGGTTGTGAAATAGATACATAATTATTTGTTAAACGTGCTATCTTGTCTTGCACCTTCAAACACCTATTTGTCTACCCATTTGGGAGAAAAGATCTCCTTTCCCAGATTGGACACCCTACCAGTTTTATATGCAGACTAGATTTTTTTGCGAAAAAGTATGTAGAATTTAGTTCTTAATTGAATGGTACCTTTGGGAGGTAACTATGATGAGTATTAAAGGAGCTAGAGCTATTTAAGTGTCCTGAGGTATGAACGTTTTAAAAGTGTTCCGCACATAGGAAAGAGTTAGATTAATTTCCCTTTACTTGGCTTCTCATAATTAACATTGGACATGTTCTTTAGATATATTGAAGAAGACGAGGTCATAGCAAACGTGATGGCTGCAAAAGGTTTCAGTAAAGATGCACCCAAAACAAAAAATGGAAAAAATAAGAAGAACAAGAGAGACAAGAAGAAGAAACGTTAATGTTATCGTTTTAAATATTGGCGTTTTGTTATTCTGCTTTACTTCCTTACTTATGAAACTCGCTTAGATGCCTTGGATGTCTTTCGGTTCATTATAATGATTGCATTCCATGAAAGTTAACTTGCTAAATTCATATGTATGATATTCAACGTGAAGACTGCAGGAACCTTGTTTTGTACTGACGGTTGGGGAAATGATTCACAATTTAACTTAAAACAAATATGCACAAGATTGGTCAGTACATTTTGTTACTGGATTCGGCAAACGGGAAACTCTGTGTGAAATGTATTTATATTATGCTTGATTTGTGCATTCGTGTATTTACATGAAACAAAACAGACTCCCACTAATATTACGAGGCAAAACCCACCACGCCCCCATCCCTATTCTATATGGTGGCGGGGTCCATCATGGATCACCTGACCCCTTCGACCCACCCCCAAACCATGGACCAACGACACCCTCACCCAAGATCATGGACCACCTGACCCCCCTGGACCATGGACCACCTGACCCCCCTGGACCATGGACCACCTGACAGCCCCGGTCCATGGCTCATCTGACCCCCGCAACCCGACCGCTGCCCTGAACAGAATGAAAATATATTGAGTCGATTTATTTTTGTATGGAACATATTTATGTGATTCAACTTGAAAAACATTCCACGAAGTCATAGCGTTCAACTGACATAACTGTTAAAATATTTTCGTCTGCTCAGAAAGGTCTTTTGAATTTAAGAAGTCACTGAAGTATATCATTGATATATATTTGAACAAATATATACAGCCGATATTACACAAATAGGTATCAAAAACCCGTGATTCATAACTTTTTGTTAATACTCTTAATATTTTGTTTCAAAACAGAACAACTTTGTTTTCGCTTCATCGTGTTGTTAGCACCGTTATAAATAAAAATGATTAATATAAAATTATAACAGAGTTTTATTTGTTTATGACCTTATTTTAAAATCTCTGAAATGTTACGAGGGGACATGATTGTCTTGTATGCATACTTTCAGTGGTGAAATAGGATTTCATAATTACCAATTCCTATATTTTGTGCTAATGTGGACATTTGTGATTTTCAAATCTATTTACATAAGCTGTGATGGGGTATCCATACGGTTTAAGTTGTTTATGTGGTATTCAGCTTGTTACAAGCCAGCGTACGAAGTACGACCGGAGATTATGTTTTCGCATGTGTCTGTCCGTCCACGGGGATGGGGGAGGACCCCATTCTCTGGTCCCAGGTTCCTTCTGGGGGTACCCCAATCAAGTTTTTCCTAATTAATACAAAACTGGCATTTTTGTACAAAATTGACATCAAGGGTTTCAAAATCAGCAAAAAATTAAGTTGCCTCCAGTGGGATTCGAACTCACAACACCAACCATCTATGGATTAGAATCCCAATGCCTTGCCCACTCAGCCACAGAGACTTGTATTGAACAAATATGTTAAGTCTTGAAATGATTCCTAGTCCCAAAAGTGAAGTGGAGCATGACACAAAGTTAGAACATTCTGTTCAACACAAGTCTCTGTGGCTCAGTGGGCAAGGCATTGGAATTCTAATCCATAGATGGTTGGTGTTGTGAGTTCGAATCCCACTGGAGGCAACTTTATTTTTGCTGATTTGGAAACCCCTCGATGTCAATTTTGTACTAAAATGCCAGAAATGTCAGATTTGTGTTATTCAGGAAAAACTCGCTTACTCATAACCATTCATTACAAATTGTGCCGCAGACATACATCTGTAGGTGACAGAGATTACAACACTCAGGAAATGGTAACAAAAGGAGGTACTTTGGTTGAAAAAGACAAAAAAACAATTATCTTCGTGAAATTAATAACGGGTTTGTATTTCTCGTGAACTAACAGCGAGTGAAAGATAATAGCAAACTGAAAAAAGAAATTATTAATTTGCAAATAAAGCAGCCAACGTCATGGCAACATGTCTGTTAAATCGAATGACGTCATGACGTCGTGTAATGACGTTGCATCCGGCAGTGTGTTGTACAGAAATGGTCACACGTACTTACTTATGTTAAAAATTAGGAAACTGAATGTGTTTATAATGAAACAAAATTTGCTTGAAACACTTACGAGAAACAATTCAAGAAATCTTATTGAACAAAAGGCACCAGTCAATATGATTAATTCACTCTCACATTTTATCCCTTCGATTCAGAAGTGATACTCCGCATTACTGGACAAAATTCCACCATTTTTCATGTTTTTTGAACCCGTAGTATTTGCCTGGTCTTCCTTTTAACACATTGGTCTATTGCATCGAATTTCAGTAATTTTCCCTTGCGATTTATCTGAAGCTGCGATTCAGATGTTTTTACACTAATTGAACGTTGCTTTGAGAATACGTTTGATGTCACTGCGCTGCTAATTAGTGGGTCGGAATTAACAATTGAGGTCTCTCCAAAACTCAACACCTGCATGTATTTTAGCTGTGAATCAACTGAATAGGCTAATTTAGTAATTGGTTCAAACACTAATGAACTTTGCTGTCTAACCAGCCATATTGTCATGTGTTTATGCTAATATTTATTTAAAATAACAAAATGAAAAAAAAAACAGCACCAATGTGAGGTATCTTTTCAATTCATTCTTATTAAGCAACTTTAACTGTGTTAATTTTTTTTAAACTGAGAAACGTTATCTAAAAAATCGTAAAACTGATGATTCCAGCAAGTGAAGGTTTTGTATTGATCTTAAGGGCTCGTTCACATGGTGCCTTTTTTCTGATTGCGACTGCAATTTGTTTTTGCTTGCAATGGGCTACATAGGAGTTGGTGATTTCATGGCAGTCGCATATTGTGAACACTTCCATCGAGTCCTGTGCAACCTATTCATTGCAATAAGAGGAATCGCAGTCGCAATCAGAAAAAAACGCACAATGTGAATGAGCCTTAAGATTTTACTTTTGTCTGAAGATTCAAATTTTGTCAAGGTCCCATTACTGCCTATCATTTATCTTGGTCAAATTCTATAAATGGAGACTGGTCCTCAGATTGTAGGCTATGAATGGTCAAAATGATTGAAGAAGTAAGTTAGGAAAGTCAAGTTCAAAGACAACTGCAAAAATGACGTTGCGTCGTTGACCCAAATCGTGGTACGTAAATGACGTCGTGATAACATTCTCGTGTAAACAAATTCTAACCAATGACTGAAGGTTAAAGTAGGCCTA
The DNA here is from genome assembly GCA_038406175.1 of Haplosyllis leylae. Lineage (NCBI taxonomy): Eukaryota > Metazoa > Annelida > Polychaeta > Phyllodocida > Syllidae > Haplosyllis > Haplosyllis leylae. The sequence goes on along the minus strand of JBCAUG010533411.1, from coordinate 2,293 downwards.
ATTTTCATAAAACTGCTAAGGTGTTAAGGGCTTGGACAGGATGTTAAGGGCACCTGGAAGTAACCAATAAGGTGACTCCACAAATGTAGCATTTTTATCTCAAGTAACTGCAATAGTTCTTGAATATAATTTTGTTGAGAATTAACTGCACATTGAGGAAAAAATGTCAATCATGAAAGAATTTTGGGGGAAAAGTAATATTTCTGGTTTTTTCCGTGCAATTTTGAATTTACATAATAAAATGTTTCGAATTGATTAATGTATTAAATTTGCTTAAAAAAATTGCTGTTTGTTCAGGGTCAAATTTCTATTACCGTCTTGGTAACTTCTTCGTTTATTCTCGTTGCAGATTAATTTCGAATAAGGAATGGCGAACATGAAGTACAAGTAAAGAGGATGGCAGCATTGTACCACATCCAGCACGGATGAACCGTATTGCAAATTGCACATGAGATTCAGAAAAGAATAGGTCCTACTTTCTTCACTGTTCCAAGATGGAACAATGAGATTCGCCAGCTGGATTTGGAAAGTATACAGTAAAATGCAGCACCACAAATGTTCATAAAAACGACAAAGTTGTATGGCTCAATAAATGAACTGCATTTCTCTGACGGATTAAATAGCACTTTTCTAATGGATTATGATGTACAATACGCCGCCTATTAGCAACAAGGATACATGAAATCTATTCACAACAACACAGCATTGGAGGTTAAATATTTGATTTCCATAGTTTTTACCGGATTATGTCTCTCATTGAAACCAAAGCAAACGTATGGTTGGAAAGGATCTGAGACAGAGAGGTAAGTAACAAGAGTTTCTAGTTATTTTCTTAATTTTAGTAAGAATAAGGTATGAAATTAAATGGATTGCTGTATTCGAAGTGATACATCTTGAGACAGAGGTAACAGAGTTGACATATGGTACATCCTGGATCTGCTTTTAAAAATTTCCAAAACTCCCCCCATGCTATTTTGTCCAATTTTGCTCTTTTTGACCATATTATCTGGTTTGAAAATTATGAAGGTAGAAGATATTCCCCTTTTATTTTTATTGTATTAGTGACAGATTTGGTTCCTTTCTTGCAGTCATTATTAATAGTCAGAAGAGTTTTGAAATGTTTAAGTATGGCTTTGATTTGTTTCTTTATATCCAAATCATGTTGTTCAGTCACCACGTTCTCATTCATTCTAAATCACTTGTTTCAGTTTTGATGAGAAATCTAAAATCAAAATCCCTAAATTTCTGAATCTAGTTTTTGAAGAGTATGATCGTGTATCTGTGGTATTGTCACTGTTTGCCTAGTCCACTGCCAACTTTGCCGTTTCGCTGGTTTTTCCAGATCCTGCTTCTCCTGAAACCAAACAGTCTTAAGTTGACTGCTGTTTGCTTTTCGTTGTGATCAGTTTCAATGTTTGTTCACCAACAAAATACAGCTGGATGTGTTTCAGTTCCCCATTTATGAATGAGTAGATGAGTGGAAACAAAAGCCTAGATCTAGATCTAGTTACGTCAGTAGTGGATACGACAGTTTACGATTTTTCATCTTTTAAAGTTAGGTGTACATTTGTCTCGTCCTATGGCATAATGCATCTGCACGTTCTGATCTTTCTATGTCTCTGGGAAATGTCTCATTATGCAGACATTCTTTACAATTGATCAATGAATGTTTCCTATGGGCAAGCCTCCAATTTCAATATTTTCATTAAGTATGTTTTTGTCCTTTTAGTTCATGTTGTCTGGTCAAGAAATTATGAGGACAAAAGATATTCTTGCTTTCATTGCTGCATCAGTAACAGTGCTCGCTCCTTTCTTGTACTCATCATAGCTATCAAGGATCAGAAGAGTTTTGAAATGTTGAAGTATGGATTTGATTTGTTCCCCACATCCAAGTCATGCTGTTCATGACGACTGTATAAAAATCATTCTGAATCATGTGTTTCATTTGGATGGGAGATACATTTGGTTGTAAGCCTGAGACTTTAAGACCTTTTGTAGTCATCCTCTATTGAGCTAGTAAAGTTCAATGTCCCTCAGTTAACACTTGCCAACTTAGCTCAGTCATTTTTCACGGTAATCAAACCTACCAGCTATAAAATGCAATATTTACAATTTAAGTTTTACAGATATGGATTGTAAAAGTTTACTGACTCATTGGAGTTTTCTGTAAATGCTTTCACTGAATTCGCTGAATTCAGTGACAAAAAAAATTAAACATTTTAAAATGAACAATGTGGGGTTGGAACCCAAGATCTCCTGTGTAAGAGACAGAGATTATACCACTAGACCACAG
>JBCAUG010533300.1:0-14891 GCA_038406175.1 Haplosyllis leylae | reverse complement strand
AGATCCTGGCACAACACGGCTCAGAGGGTAATTCCACCCCAATTAAACAATTTAACACTAGGTTATATGGTCCATCTGCTTCAAAAACTGAAAAATAATTGATTTCTGAGGTCGCACGTCGCTCGTCGCCGAATTTCCGAAGTTCGAGTACGAAAACGAGTTCGCCGAATCCATTACAAAACTTCAATTTTCTACAAAAATAGACAATGTACTGTCTTGACGTTTGGTATACAGATTCTCTAGACAATTATCCAGACAGCTACCGTGAGTTTTTTGAGGAAAAAAGTGATAAAATGTCTGATTTTAAGCTGTTTTGTTTGCCACCCCCCTGGACGCCCCCCATTCTCGAACCTTTTCGAGATATAACAACTAGTACACCTGGCGCCACCTTGCAAAGAAGGCTGATGCTGTAGGAAAGTGAAATATTTAAAATATTCGAAAATTCGTGATAAAAAGCAAGTTTAGAAAATTAGATTCCATTCATAACAATATTTTGATGCTTGTCCCAAGTTTGCCACATCGGATTAAAAGCAGTGGTCAATTTGGGACACCCTCTGATGATGGAGTCAATGACCTTGACATCTTGATGCATGTCTGACAGGAAAGTTACATTCATATTTTATCAAAAAAATTGCCTTTTTACCAATGGGCGGCATGAAAACTATGTATAAAAATCATCTATGTACACTTACTCATGGATGGAATTACAAGTAGGTATCAAATCAGCCAAAAAACGTGTGAAAATTGATGTATTAATGTCTCTGTAAAACTGTCAAGATGGCTTCCTCCTTCTTGTCAACAGCTTGCAACATTGTATCAAATAGTAATCATTCTTAGAAAGTCTTTGGCGTGACAAAAAGAACCAATTATCAATGCTTTTACATCGAGTTTAGGTGAAAATTGTCCCAAATTACCCTCCGTCCCAAATTAACCTCGCTTGCTCTACAATTCTTTTTTTTTACTGAATGGGCATACACAGTCGGCCTGACACCGGCGGCTTGGTAAATAAGTACATCTAATAGGTTAGTTATGATGTTGTTCAAAATTTAAAGCGTTTACACCAAACCTATCTAGAAATTAGATCTAGATCTAGACCTACTCAGTTCCAACTTCTGCTGTCTTCTCCAACTGTCCTCTTCTGACGGATGATCGATTATTCCTAAAGTCCGTTTCTGAAGTTCCTTGCCTCAGGAGTCGAAGTATTCTGTCCTTTCTTCTTATGGGCCTTAAATAGGACAAATAGATCTGGTCCCTGTTTGCGTACCCTTTTTGTTTAACTTGGTGATGGATTTACTAAAATACAACCCTTAACAAAGTATACAAAACGAAATTTAAAAGCACAAGAAAATGTTTCTCTCTACAATTAAAAAATAAAATGCAATTTTTCATAGATCCCGAAATTTGGTGGCCGGTGTGGAAATTAACAAATACTAAAGTTTAGATTCCCCGCCTTGGTTCCCATTTTTTTCTTTTAACAAATTAATTTTGTATTCAATATTTATTTTCATTATAAATTTCTTGCTGTACAATCTATGTACACAATATGGTAAGTACCTGTACATATGATGCGTTAACAGGAAAAGGAATAGTCACTACTCGGGATTTTGTTTTCTTTCTCCTAAATTTTTATACTCAATGACCTTTTCACACTGAGTGACTCACACTGAAGAAATGATTTTTTTAATGAATCTGTTCACATCACAATAGTTCCGAATCAGACTCTCATCCATCATAACCTTTTCATGGTTTGTGTCGTAATCAAATTCGATGTCAGCCAGTATGAAAAAATGGATAATGGTCTTGAGGGAAAAACTGTTACCGATATAGCTCATTGTTCTTCAACATTCGCGACCACTTCAATGCTTTCACTTCACGTGCGTTTCTAAAATCACTGATCAGGGTTCCCACCTTTTTCCTCATGTAAATTTTCCTGACTTTTCCAGTATTTCTGCCGAGTGACTTTTTCTTGGGAAACAAATCACATGTGTTTTATTTCTTCAAATGGGTCTAGCATACCGAGCCAAAACTGAGAAGACATCTTAAATGTATTAAAATATTACTTTCCTTCTTACTGTTACACAATAACTGGCCCTTTTTTCTCAATATGTCTCAATCTTTAACAAAACCATGTCTAAAAGCAACTGTTTTCTTAAGTTCCATGTGATTTTAAGAACTATTTTCTGATTAAATTTCCCTGACTGGAAATGCTTCTCTCATTTTCCCAGTGGGCACCCTGCTGATTTTGTTCATGATGCAAAAATTACAAAATCGAAGTATTAGACATGTTTCGGCGTTAAATAATTGATAACTTCAGTTATTAGATGTGACAGCCGTTTTGATGTATCCAACATATTGGAGAAAGTATCTGTTGAAGAGATATTTCTTTCAACTTCAACAAAGTGTTTTCATCACAATGAACCTCTTCATGGCAGTGCAAACAAATCTGATGATAGGAAGACAGCAGAGGAATCATAAAATCAGTCAGAACAGCTGATCTATCAGTTTTACAAATCATTGAAAATAATATTACACACACTTTCCTAACACATTAAATTACAATTTCAAAATTCTCTGTACCGTAACAACACAGCCACAATTGTTAAGTTTTTTTCAGAGAAAGTGTCGTGTTTCCTTCGTTCACATAAATATGACGTAAATCATTTCTGTACAACTTAAACATAAATATTTTATAATATTACAAATCTGCCTAACTTTTTTTATCATAAGACCATAAAAATTCACAAAAAAGATGGTTTGATATTCAATTATTGTTCAGTTCATTTTTGCACGCTTTCGGGCAATAGCATCTTCAACAGCCTTAAGTTGTTTTAGAAGCTCTTCTCTTCGATGCGACATGCTCTTCTTGCCTTTTGCAGGAACAGCAGCACCTTTGGCACCTTTAGCTGGAGGTTCGACTGGTTTCTTAGCTGCTGGAGGAGACTTGTTACTGTCGGATCGAGACCGGGGCACTGTTTTGTCTGGGTTACTAGTGGGAGGACCTTTAGTAACCGTTCTAATTTCTACAATCCAAATTTTAAAATTAAATACAATCAACCACATCATAGTCGAAACTGATGTTATTCCTTCAAATTCATCGTTGGTATACTTTTTGCTTGACTAACCTTTCGTTGGAGATCTTGCCACTTTCTTATTTGGGGGAGCGTCATTTTCACCTGCAAGTCTTTTCCTTCCTGCACCAGCACCGGTACCTTTGTCGGGTGGCTGTGGCTGCAAAAATTGTGTTTGAACGTGGTTAAGTTGTAGACGAAGTACAAGGCCTATTCGTCTTTTCTTATTCATGATTCATACAACTCTGAACGTGTACGAAACTACATACCCTTTCTTTATTCGACAATGTCAACTTTATACTCTGCTTCTGCCCGGACACTTTTAGAGGATCCTTCGCTGTTGCTTTTGCAGGTGCGAGGCCAGACGATGAAGACACTGATGATCGGACACGTGAGTCACTTTCTGGGGGTCTGTTACGATCTCGTGGTGGTAAAGGCTTTGCAGGTGAATGTTTCGATGACAATGACCCCTTCTTTTCACGTTCTTTTGTCCTGTCCATTTCTGGTTTTCTTCTATTGGGAGGCGATGGTTTATTTGTCCCTGGAACTCGAGCCTTAGGCCTTTCCTGACTCGAAACATTAGGCTGTTTTCGTAATTTCTCAGATGGTACTACAAAAATTAAATATTCTTGTATTGGCTATTTCTTCTGATCAACTGTGATTAGATTGGTCTTTCCAAATAAATGCTTATTAAATACTGCAGTACAAAATGCAATGAAACTAAATGTCGCTACCTTTTCGTCTGTGAGGCGATGGAGGCACATCATGACGACCTGTTTTTCCCACACCCCTGTATAAGTTATCAGAGTCAGCACTTCCACTACTGCTTCCACTCGATGAACTGCTGGATCGTGAAGATCCACTACTAGAACGCGAACTCGACGAGGAATAACTTCGCGATCTGGAACGACTGCTACTGCTTGAGCTTGACACCTGCCTCTTCATCCTGAAAATTTATATCACATACCGGTAACTTATAAATATGGCATATTTGAAGAGTACAGACCATAAATTGTAAAACTGCATAACCAAATTTTCCAATGTTGTATAAATTAATACCTGTCTTGTAGAGCACAAGTATGAAACGGTATTATTTTTGCGGCAGTTCTATTGCTATAATTTTAATTCATAAAATACATATTTTACGATAAATGATCCCCGAACGCGGTACCATTTCCAGCAATGCGTAGTTTCTTAACCATAACGATATCTTAATATCCTACTGTCATTAGTGCTATATGGGGTATTAATGCATACTGTTTGGAGAATTCACACTAAAGCAGTGCAATAATGTGACGGAATTTCCTAGTTTATGTCAAACTGGTCAAGTAGTACAACCTGCTCGATAGTACATCCCAACCTGTTCGTTCAAGTTTCAGTGTTCTGATACCTTGATGGGATTCCACGGCCTGGTTTTCTGCTTCGATCTTCCAGCCCAGCAGGCATTCTCTCTCCGATTTGTCGTCCGTCAATTGCTCCTGGTTTGGCAGATGTTGATCCAGGCTTTGCTCCAGGCTTGCTAGTCAAAGCAACCGACTTAGAAGACGACACTGGTCCAGCTTTCGCGCCTGGACGCCTTTGGCTATCACCCCCTTGTTTCGATCCCACAGGACTAAAAGTATGTACAATCAATATTAAATCCATTTTCTCGGCCCAAACTGTAGTCAATAAGGTTGTTGTTTTGTCATAGAAAGTGGGCAATAATTACAACACAGGTTACTGCAAAAGCTTCAGGACAATTACGATTGCAACATCGGTGAAAGTGAAAGTTCTTATTTCGAACCACATATGTCAAGAAATGAGTATAAAATATCTAGACCTTAACAAATATGTTTGCCATTAATCACCTTGGTCTGGCAGCTTCCGGTCTCTGTGATTTCTTTTCGCCGACAGTATTTGACTGTTTTAATGGCGAAGCTTTATTTGGAGTGTTTGCCATTGGTTTAGACGCAGTGTCCTTTCCCGATGAAGATACTGGCGGAACTCTTGCCACGACAGGTACTCTGGCTACTGGCTTTGGTGTTGGAGTCGGCACACTTTTGGGTTCAGCCGCTTTGTTGGGACCCCCAGATTTTGTTGACGCTGAAATACCTCTTCCAACCAGGGGTGGAGCCCGTCTGGAAGGACCACTAGAACCCGGAGATGCTGTTGTTGCAACTCCCATCCGGTTCATTTGAGGCCTCCTGTGAGGAGGAGATCGAGATCTGGAAAGCAAATGTAATTACAACTTTAATACTGCTGCATTCTTTTCGTTTAGTTATAGCAAATACATGTTTGTGAATAAAATATTACGAACCTAGAACTTGATGAAGAACGACTTGATGACCTACTGCTGTAAGATGAAGATGACGAATAAGATGACGATCTGCTGGAGAACGAACTGAGGAAAAATAGTAATTAGCTTTATCATTATCGTCTGCATAAGCGCAAAGCATTATTTCTGGTGAAGAAACGGGACATGCTTGCTACATTTAATTGTGTAAATTCAACAAGAGGCATTAAATTACAATTGTGAACGTAAAATATTTACACAAGGACCACGGTTTGTTAAAATACATGTAGTCATATTGTTACAGCAGAGGCCTTCCTTGTGTACACACTAAGTTAAGCTTACAACATATAATTATTCTTAAAAAGAGTAGAGTCTTGAATTATTTTCAGTAATAAACATTCGGATTGTTAATCTGTTCAACGTGAAATATACTTGCAACGGGCGGGAAAAGATTGTCCTAGCTGTTGGGGTTTAAACTATGAAATGTCTTAAAAAGTGGGACCGAGTGCAACTTGATGTGTTAAAATTCTGATGTTATCAAAGTCATTTTACCTTGAGCGTGATCTGGATGAAAATGAAGATGTTGAACTAATTGAACGTCTGCGCCTTCTACCTCGTGATCTGCTTCGTGACCGTGAGTCTGACACAGGACGCTTCTTTGGAACTTCTTTGTTGGTTCTGTGATTAGATACGATATTGCTTTAGTGTTTAGTCTATTCCCTCCACTGTACTTTTCATGTGAACTATTAAGAAGAAAAATACCTTTGCCATGGATCATGCCATTCATCTCCTCGAGTTGCTTTTGAAGTCCCCATCTCGCGTCTTATAATGTCTGGTTTTGCTGATGGTTTCTTTTGCACAGGTGGATTACCCTCCTTGTACTTATTGTCAGAATGTTTATCTGGACGTTTATCTTCCCTCCGCATTCTGTCGTACCTGAAACGAAGCACACATAAATATCCTGTGTTTACACCTTGCAAGGTGCATGTTACTTTTATTCAGGTGTTTTTCAGCAGTCCACAAGCGCATAAGTCAAGTGGTTTTACAGTAAAAGAATGCTTACCAGCCTGGTGTTGCGCCTTATCTGATTCTATGATTTAGCTGGTAAGATAGATAGCTAAATAGATAGGTACATAGCTAACTACATAGGTAGGTACCTACATAGATAGGTAGCTAGTTGAGACAGTTTAATAGCTAAATAGATATGTAACTATATTAAAAGATAGCTAGTTAATGAGATAGATAGATAGATATAGGTAGAAAGATAGGTAGTTGCCAATATAGATAAATTGAGATATAGAGCAATAAATCAGATATTTTTGGGGATAAAAAGTTTTTTTTGGTGAAAAACAAATTGCAACATTTCTTTTGATTCATGCGTAAAAGGAAGATATCACCCACGATGGGCGGACAATACAAATAAGTACTAAATATTTCAAAAAACACTATAAAAGGCTTATCGATGTTTCTGTAAGTAAACACTAAACCTGTAATCAGGCGGCGGACTGGACCGTCGATCCCTGTAGTGTGGTTTTTCTCTTAATCGCTCTCTCTCCTGCAATGCACAGTGAAGGCATATAAAATATTTGTCACACAAAAGATTTTCTTTGTCGACATATACGGTTTAAATAATGACTTTCTTCTGAAGCGCATCGCAAATCTGAAGAAAAATCATGTTCAAGGCTCTGAGGAACTCTACATACTGAATGGACTGTTTCTAACTTCAAAACAAAGTCGTTCTGCCGCTAATACTATTTCAGGGCCAAAAATGCTCGATGGTCCTGGATTAAGAACTGACAGAAAAATACGATAAAACTTTGTAATGACTAAATATGTGCACTCCGCTAATAAAAGTTGTTCTGCATACAAAAAGAAAAGAAAACTCACATAAATGTACTAAAGATTCCAATATAAAACGATATAACCAAACTACCCTGATGTATGATGTGTTTATGTAAACGCTTAACTACTGAGCCTTGGAAAAGTGAAGCAACACAATAAAAGCATACAACCACGACACATTCAGCTTACACTATACTGCTCCTCACTGTAGTCTTCAACTTTGATCTTCACGTAAGCATGAGAAGGTATAATGTATGTGCCCGTCATTGCATGACATCAGAACGATAAAGTGGAAATAAGAACATCTGTTTTCCCTGAGATCATTTTTAAAAAGGTTTTTGGCCGTCTCAATTAACATAAACTTCCTTACCCCTCTGTGAGGTCTGTAATCGTCAGGCGGGTAATCGTCTGGACCACGTGTCCACCGAACTTCGAAGTTCTGGAAGTGACCATCTTGCCACGCACCCTCTCTGTAATACTCTTCTTCACTGTCGTAACTGAAAAGTCATCGAATATGCCTTGACATGTGATTGGAGTGATCTTTTCCTGAATAGTGGAACTGTAATGTATAGTTAGTAAATGTATGAATTAAACGTACGCATTATCATAGTAAGGATCTTTCAGGTACACCTTCGTAGGAGTTCTACTCTCCACTCTGTCCGTTTCTCTAAAATTCTCCTTGTTTTCAACATCTTCTAAACTCAGATTCATCTTTTTCTCCTCGAAGTTGGTTTCTTGCTCTTTTCGCTTCTTTGCCAATTTTCTCATCTGAGTTAAATGCAAATAACTTTGCAGTTGTTTTCTATTCAAATTATTTTGACTGAGGAAGCATCTGGTGAGCATGTTCGTGTTGTGGTGCGAAATGCTTCATTTAGAAAATAAAACCTCATTTAATAATTCAACTGCACTTGAAACATTTGTAAGACAAGATTCACTGAAGGATACTAATACTAATGTATTGTTGCTGTAATCTAATATCCACAGAGGCTTACCCCCACCTTCACCCTCATCTAACCCCATCACTTCCGTGTCAAAGTTTTTGTGTATGTTTTTTCTGTGTTCCATGGTCCAGACCACCCGGTCTCTATGAATTTCAATTTACAGAAAAATAACAAGCGTTGAACCTCTTTGGCATGCCTCAATCCTCGTTCCCATGCAGTTTCTTCTCGTGGAGGGGAAGGTGGTGGTGGTTCCTCTTCCTCTTCTGGTTCCAGTTCTTCTTCCTAGCAAAATAGCAACCAGAAAACCACGAACCTTAGTGACCGACTGGTAATGTTGCTACCTGATTCTATCTTAACACTGTACACATTCAATGCAATTATCAACATGCATAGTTATTCTCTAAATCCTGGAAAAGACCATGTTGTCTTACAATATTAACAAAACTTAGCCTCAGTCTAACGTTTTGAACAGGAAAACGGGCGTTGAATGAAAGTGATACACTACATTTTTAGATACTGAGAAAGTCGGATCAACACACACGCGAACAATGTAACAGATACCCGCATTTTTGTTAACAAATGTAGAAAACCTCCGAACCTCTTGTGGTCGATCTTGAGGTCGGTGCCATGGCTGAGGCCCCAGCCGCCCTGCCATGCTGGGAGGTCCAAGTGGTTTCTCTATCAGAGAATAGTTACCTAAAATATGACATTCGTGTACTTTTTTTCGCACCTCCAGAACTTGGGAGAAACAATTTAAATCACCGACTTTCTTTTGAAACGAGAGGCCACTGTATTTCATTCAGTAACATGAATATAACAGAATCTTCGCTGCGTACCTTTGTCGTTCACTCCTGGATGAAGGAAACGACAATCTATTCCCCATGTACAATGACCCCTTGAATAGAATCGGCACAAACGTCGAGGTTCTTGTCTAAAATCATCATCATCTACAATTTCTCCTTCTTCGCAGTCCTCCTCTTCCCCATTCTGTTAAATTTTAAACTGTTTAAAATCTAGAGATTCCATGCAGGTATGATTAGAAATTGAGCTTTTTTTTACATTTAAACAAAAATGCATGTTCTTGCACAATGTGCGGGACAAATCCACAACCTTAGAAATCTCCAGATCTGATCCACTGGTATAAGCTCCGTCTTCGCAATCTTCCTACAATTGCATTACAATGATTATAAAACAACTGCAATGTAAAAATAGGCCAGGGAAATTAAAATACAGACTCGCCAAAACTAAAAACTGACAGGGTATAATTTTCCTACTAACTTTAGTGTAAGAAGAATATTTTTTTTACCTTATCATCTTCTTCTATTTTACTGTCCCCTCTAAGCTTATCTCCTTCGTCTAAATCTTCTTCATAATCCAATTCCACGTGGTCTTCGTGATTTATATCATTGTCCGGTCCTGTATGGCCGTTTTTTGTAACTTGGTAACCAGAATTTTTAGAATTTATTTCATCATTTTGATGAAGATCAATGGCTGTATCCACTTCAGATTTATTTAGACTATTGTTGTCTTGAACAGCATCTAAATCTTCATCGGAAGATACGGGTTCAGTTTGATATGCTGCTGATTTTGTTTGGTCCGTAATTTCATCATCTCTGTTTAGCTCACCTTCCTCGGCCTCGCCTTCTTCGATCTCATCTACATCATCGTTTTTACTATCATCATCAAGCCCAAGCGGATCATTTGTATCGTCAGCATTGTCTTCTGAAACGACTTCCGATCGACTGTCATCTTCTTTCAATGACACACCCCTGTTGTCAATTTCGGAAAAACTTTCACTGGCACTGGCATAAAGTGTCTCGTCGGCTATACCGGGGTTGACTACTTTGCTGAGATTAGGTGATCCAGTAGTATCTAGTTCTGAAAGCTTTTCACTAGCTTCGTCATCCTTTGTGGCAGCACGGTCCTTTTGTAATTCAATTTCGCATGCAGAAGGGCTAGTTACACCACTGTCTTCAAGCTTTGATTCTTCGAATCTTGACGGGGCATCTTCATAATCACTACCACCCTCTGATATAGGACTGTTTACCTCCATAGGTTCTTCTTCGGGTTCCGGACTTCCAGGCGAATCATCAACTCCCATGGGAGACTGAGGATCACAACTATCTTCCGCTTTATTATCATCCATCGTTCAAACACCACCTAAAAAGCAACGAAAAACATTAAGAGGTTTCGTTGTTCAGTTAAAGCGATAAACCACCAACGATTGGGTCGCCCAAACTTCTAAGCAAAGAAAAGTTGAGCTAGGTTGATGCCAGAGTGTTCATTCAGCATGCGAAACATCTAATAATTAGGTCTGGCCAATACTTTCCCGTTTCCGCTGAAAAGCCTAAGGGAACATTTATATTGGAGGGAAAGCGAAAAGTAACGTCGCTTGCAATGGACACAGTTTTCTTAGTTATGTGCTTTCACTGAGTAGCGACAAAGATCTAAGAAAGTTTTCGTTTACGCTCCAATATAATTGGACCTTAGAGACTAAAGAGTAAATTGGCAGACCCGATTGTTTATAGTACATGGACTTGAAAACTACTTCGTAATTTACGATGTGTGACTTTTGTCCTTAGAACCTCCAACTGGGGAGTTCGTAACCCACTTCTTGGACCTCAAGAACTGATTTATGAGGTGCTTACGAAGTTCACTGTTGTAAGTGTTCTTGTTTAGCTTGAGGTTGAGATATCAGCGAAAATAACATACTCGACAGTTAAATCGAGTATATTTTAAAAACCTCACAGGATACAAAACATACTCAATGGTTAAATCAAGTATGTTACGAAAATTGAGGATTTTTCGTAACATACTCAATTTAACTGTCGAGTATGTTATTTTCACCGATATCTCAACCTCTGCTCCACTGTTGTAATGGGTTGATGCATTGATTTCAGTCTATTGATTTCATTTGCTACCTTTTTAGTGACATAAGTTCACTTCCTATTCAGGAGTTCTTACACTTGATACATTGTATTTATTCCAAGGAAGTTCCTGGAAGTGGGGAAATTGGGATTTTCAAGTCCACGCAGTTGTTGAGGTGTACTACTTGAGATTTACAAAACATACGGCATTAAATGCAGTGCTCCCACATCTCGTTCAAAGACAAATTAGATATACATGATTTTCCTTCGATTTATGTGGAATCTAATCTTGATTACTTTGTAACGTTTAATGATTTTTTTCCCAACATAGGAACCGCGTTTTACGTATGATCAAGATTATCTCCATCACAGATCATTTGCATGCAGTCACTGACGTTTTGTCAAGCCGAAACAGCCATATTTTGCTCTGGACACTATCTATGGCTTCATTATTCGATTAGATCTATCCCTTGCAAAATATGATGCTTTTACTTTTGTTGAATTATGTTACCTTACCTCACAAAATTTCTCCAATTGAGGCCTTTCTGTGACTCTTTATATATTTATTTATTTTTTAAAACAAAACATCAGACCATTCTCCCGCTTACAGTAGTTTAATATGGCTCAGAAATGTTAAAACACGAAAATTTCCCTTCAACATGGTAGCGCAGGGTTCTGTAATTGGGCAAAATAGGTCATGTGACATCATCAGTGTTCCAGAAAATAAAAATATCTAAAATACAGAGTACAAAATAACTTGTTTTCATGTAATTTTAGAAGCATTTTAGTGCCACGGCTAATTTTCGTATTTCATGCGTTCTAAATTTTGTCGTCCCCGTATTTATATTTGGAACTATTTGTTGTTTGAAATTACAATTTGATTTTTGAGGGGAAACTATTTTCTAATATTTGGCATGAAGCGATCTAGAGAAGTGTTTTCCAGCAGGAAAATACACGTTCTTTGAGATCTTGAACATTGTTGAACAAGAATATTTTAGTATGGACGTTGCTGAAGTATTGTCTTTTCAGGTACCTTCATGCTTTTGTATAAAATAAGAAAAATATCAAGAAGATATTAGAATCTACTGTAGATAGATCTAATGGTCTGCTTTTAAAAAGGCATGAATAGATCTAGATCTAGCATTGCCCAGCTAGCAATCAAGAGCTTCGGTTATAGATCTACGCTCACTTTCAAGATTAATTAGCGTAGGGTTACTTTAACGCAGGTAAAAAATTCAGTGTTTTGGTCACCCCCCCCGCCCCCCTCATACAAATTCCACATTGAAAGCTGCTTTCCCTTTACAAAATCATCTACCACCTTAAATGTAGCAACAGCTCCTTCAACCATCAATGCACATCATTGACCCTCCATGCGTTAAATTTGGTATCAAAATTTAGTATCATCTGTTTGAAGAATTGATGCAGGTGGTTGACCTCCATCAAGCAACACTAAAAGGTTTGTTCACTCAAGCACAGTGTTTGACCAAGTGATGGCAACCCATGAAAATCATTGCCTGTGTCTGTCACTTGGCAAATGTTTGGTCCCTGATGCACGGTATCAGTCACACACTCACGTAAACATACAGTCTTTAAGATGTAGATTATTGGTAAAATTGCCTGTGTTTGAGTCCGGCGGTGATTGCCTAGTTGACATTTTGATGAAAAATTATTTTGCGCGAAATTATACGTTTGCTTTGATTGGGTTTGAGCTACTGTAGAACAACCGCCGATATTTCTGTAAGCCGGTGATAGTAAATAATTTATTCAGTTTTTCAGGCGTTTATTCGTGTCATATTTCAGCCTGAAAGAGGTGAGAAAGACGATAGAAAAAGAAAGCATGGTGGTATTAGTGATCACCCATCAAAGAAAAGGGGAACTTTTACTGAAGAAGATAGAGACAATATTCTGAAAATGGTGGAAGAAGAACCAGAGGTAATTTCAAAGAATTTGAAGGAAACTTCGCTCATGATTATAATCTTTGGTAATGTTTGGCGGCTCATAAATTGAAATTGTTGGTTACAAATGTGAACGTTTAAATTTTTGATCCCTCCTGCTCTAGCAGAGCAACTTATCTCCTGACTTTGCTGTCTGTTTGCTTGTTTGTTTGTTTGCTTGCTTGTAGACACAGAACGTCAAAAATTTGAACTATTGACACCAGATGGCTCACAAGACTATTTTCAAATATTTACACTAGGTGGCTCTCCATCTTAATGACACCAGATGCTAATGACACCAAAAGAGCTAAATGACACCATGTATGCAAAGAAGTTGACATTTGAATGCTAATAACAAGTATGAATGCTAAGAACAAGCAGATTAATAAGTGTTTGGAATAATCATAAATGATTGTTCTTAGCATTGATAATTGCTAAATGGCACCACATATTCTAAAAGAAGAATCAGATTTCTGAATGCTAAAAACAAGCAGATTAAGTGTTTGGAAGAATCATAAATGATTGTTCTTAGCATTAACAAGAAAGTCCTCCTGCGTGAATGCAAGAGGCATACCGCCCGCCCCGTAGCAAGTGCTCGCTCTGCTGTCCTATCCCAGAGGGAGGGGGGTACCCCATCCCTGGCCTGAGGGGGGCACCCCATCCCTGGCCAGGGTACCCCCTACCATCCTGACCTAGTCCTGGCCGAGGTACCCCTCCCCCGTCCTGACCTAGAACTGGCTGGGGTACCTGCCCCCTGTTTAGCAGACACATACATGTGAAAACATAACCTCCCGTCGTACTACTTACGCGGGCGGTAATAATTGCTAAATGACACCACATATTCTAAAAGAAGAAGCAGATTACTGAATGCTAAAAACAAATATGAATATCAAACTTAATATTTGATATTACTATAACGTAGTGCAGGTGCGACACAATGCTGGTAGGCATTCTTGTTGATGAATTGTACTGTCAGTTCTGTTTGATATCCGTTAATTTTGATGAATCGATGTGAATACATGTAGAATATACTTTAAATTCTAGGTTGAGGGGTTAGATGAAACTTCACTGAAGCGAATGATACTGCAGTTCGAGAAAAGAGTATACAAGAATCAAGAAATGCGAATAAAGTTCCCTGATATGCCAGAAAAGTAAGTAACTTGATGCCATAATTTAAGAATTTGTCCATGTAACTTCATTTACAAATAAAATATTTTTGTTAATAATTTTACAGCTAGATTTGATTTGTCCTTCATTTTACAATTTACTTCTTCATGCTTCATGCGTGATTGTGTCATGATTTTAGGTTTATGGAATCAGAAGTGGAACTAAATGACATAATTCAAGAATTACATGTCATTGCAACAGTTCCTTACCTTTATCATATTCTAGTCGATCTGAATGCGATCCAATCGCTTTTACAGCTTCTCAACCACGAAAACACAGGTAGACAACAAATCGTGTTAATCGGTTTGATAATTTTCATGTGCTCTTGCCATTTTGACAGTTCAAACAGTAATATTTACTTTACCTTTCGTTAGCACCCAATTGTGGCATCACTCGAACTCCAAACATCTTTGTACCAGTAGCATCAATTTTTTTTCTCCAATTATGTTGCCACGGCCTTCAATTTATTTCAAGTAGTTAACTTTCGAGAAATTGTAAATTAATTTCTAAGGCTACAGAATGTTTTCCAATTATACAGACATTTCAATTGCTGTGGTAGATTTATTACAAGAAATGACAGATGTGGATACTCTAACAGAAAATGAAGAAGGAGCAGATATCATGTTGGATGCACTGGTAAGATCTTTATGAGGAAGTTCTCAAATGTTGCAAACTCTTTTTTGAAGCGTTCGTCAAAATAGAATAAAAGATAGTCCAGGATACCCTTTTTAGGTGGTTTAAGTTTACACTTAAACCACCTTATAGGATCACGGATGGCAACTTCTTTTCGGCAATTTGGG
>JBCAUG010533189.1:0-14892 GCA_038406175.1 Haplosyllis leylae | reverse complement strand
TAGAGAATCGTACGATGGGGAGACTCGATTGGAGACTCGAAACTCGAGACAGAGATGTCGTTTATTTTACCTCTTCATTGGAAAGTGTAACAATTTCCATAGAATATTTTTTTGTAGCAGTAAACTCACCAAATAACCCGTGTGAAGATTTCTTCAAGACTAGATTTGCGTTAATTATTGCTGTATCAGGATCTGACTGACATCCGCCAACAAGTGTTTTTGTTTGCACAAGTTATGAAAGTGTAATAAATTGATGAAAGAATAAACAAAAATGGCAGAAAAAGCTATTGCGTTCAGAATACAAAAGTCACACATGACAAGTTGTGTTCCATTGTGTAAAAAAGCGCTCTTCTCTTGCTTGATTGCATAAACGTGCGAACTTCTTGATGACCTAAAAAAGTATTACTTGTATTCATCCCACAACGGTGATGTTGAAAATTGCTATCATTGTAATGATTTTATAAAATCGAAAAATATTCTTGAGGCAAAGCATGTAACAATTACCACACACATTGTCATATCTTCTTTCTCAATACATGTACAAAGACCTGCTCATAAATTCGCCACACAAGTTGCCAAAAATTCAATTCTGCACTTAGTTGGAGGTAAGCAAGGCTTTGAAGACACACCATGGTACAACCTAACTACAAAGTAAAAACTGATACTGATCTGACAGCTTGAAAAGGACAATTCCTAGCTTGAGTTGACTGGTTCTATTGACAGCAAAGATTCAATTTCAATAGGGGGAGGCTTTTCTTTTGCAGGATTCAATAATGATCATGACAAAAAGGTAAACATAATAAGAAGCTTTTTTGTTTACTGAAAGTGTAAATTATCCTTCAAAGCTCTAATTAAAGTAATAATTTTAGAATATTAAGCCAATTTGAGCCAATTTAGGTTCACAACACTTTCCAATGATCAGAGAATTGATGCATATCTGCTATGACTCACAAGTATCTTTGGGGCAATCTGACAACTAAAAGCAATGATTTTCGCTCACGAGAATGCGATACTATTTCAAGTACATCCATAATGGAAGTAATGATTGAAATTTATGTGTAACTTAATGCATTGGGTGAACAATGTATTGAATAATACATTCTTAAATTGGAAACCAACAACAATAAGCAATAAATGTCATCAGTTGGAATGGATTCCAGTCTTTGAGACCCTCATTAAGTTTCCATTAATTGATACTCTATGCACAGTTGTTGATATCTAGTCGTGTGAATTTTGCATCAGATTACTTAATGGTAGTGATTTATTTCGTTTTACTCTCGTTCTCGGAGCATTAAGACATAAATCTTTTATTAATTTTCATAAAAATGTCACTTTTGTTATTTTCCTTCAGAGTCACCGAAATATCAATCAGCATGCATATTTAAATTGACCGCATCAGATTTAACAACGAAAATGAGCATTTTCGAGAGACCTGGTGGTCGTGTCCACATGTGTATCATTAAGGATATATTTTGTACAATGAAGTTACTTAGAGAATCATGTTCACCCCATTCCTGTAAAAATAGGGCAAGAAAAAGTTGTCGCCGCAACCAAATTAGTGGATCTGAAACTGTGTGATTATTTCAGCTTTTCAATTTCAATTTTATGGTAGATCCAAATGTAATAAGTATTATTCACAATTGTCGGATAGCATAGCCTTCGTAAATCTATGAGAAATTGTTAAAAACGTTACTTTGTGCCAGAAACCTTACTTATCAACGCACTTTTGTTACGTCACAAAACGAAAATGTTTCAGTTGTGTTCCTTACAAATCAAAACATTAGAAGGAAGCAAAGATAACACTTATTGAAGTTCCTACTTGTCTTACGCAAAACGTTCATCGCTTATCGCTAATGAGCCATATTACTTACTATTTCTTTACACTTCGCATCAGATGAAAACTGCTAACAGTATGGCCTGAATGCATTCAGCAGAAAGTTGACATAAATGTACCTTAGTCACCTAACTTTTTGAGATGCTGGTTATTCTCACAAAATTATTTTTCCAAATTAAAAAAAATCCTTGTCAACTGGTAAACTTCATCAATGGATCGATTTCATTTTTATGAAACAATTTGCTGATCTGATCATGAAATGACAATATTTGAAAAGTGGATTCATTTTAACTATTTGTGAAAAGGAAAGAAATATTTTTTTAACATTGATACTGACGACCCATATTTTAGTAGTCTACATTTTGTCTGAAAATTGGTTTTCTTTTCGAGTGGTCAGGCTTTGTAAATGAAATTGGACCAGCTACTTCGGGAGGACATAAAGACGTTATTTTATTTGTATATAAAATGATATGTGTTTACTGAGGAGGTGCGTCGAGTATGACACTGAACGTCCTTGCTTTGACTTTAACTTTATGCCATAATTTCTACCAGAAAAATTACAAAAGAAATTTTCAGAAACTTTTTCACCTTTTCACCAGCTAATATTTACTGCTTCTTTGATTAAATTTACATGATATATTAATACAGCATTTTAATTTTTATTCAAAACATTTTTCGCAGAATGGAATTGATATTATCTGAATACATTGTTCATAGCATCCGAAATTGGCTGCAAAAATTGATTATGCACATTTATCTGTGGTCTTTTGTCACCTGTGACTTTGATCAGAAACAAAACTATACGGCAGTCTTATTGTATATTTGTGAAAATACACAATTAGAATGTAATCCTTCTTTAAAATTAAAAACAAATAAAAAATGGGTGTCCTATTGATGTCTTACTTCCTTAATAAATAGGAAAGGAAATTGTAAAAACAATGCAGATAGACGTTGGTAATTTCAATGAAATAACATGGAAAGATGAACAAACTTCAAGAAACAGAAGATTACACATTTTGTTGTTTAGACATTTCCTGAAATTCTAACCCCAACTGCTTTACTAACAGTATGTAGCTCAAGATAATTAGATTGTTAAAAACAAAGTATGTACCACTGCATTATACAGCCAAGTCCTGTCAGAGGCTATCAACAGTACAGTAAGCTTCAATCTACTTGGACTGCTCAGGTTTTTAGTTTATCAAAGGTAGAAATCTGGAAGGGGGAGTCAGATTGCATCTGGAAGGAAAGGATCAGCTGGTTTATCTCTGTAGTGTGCACAGACACAATGCTAATTAAACAGATACTTAGTTAATGACAGATAGCAGTCAGAGTAGTCAGCAGCAACGGGTTAGGTTTCGCTGATTCATCAATAGTATTTATCATGAAGAAAATTATTCTCGCTGATCAATTTCCTACCCATATTTTCATGCCATAAGAAACTGTGCACAGAATTTGAAAAAGAAATTTGTATGTTGAAAATCAAAGAATCAAAGGATCAATTTGTTATGGGTAATTAAACGAATTTTATTCTCAGTTTTTCATTTAAAGTTCAACATGTCGAAAACTAGAGAGCTCTTTGCAAAATTGCAGAGAATTTTGGTTCGCAAACAACCTGTTTTGACATCTTCGGTCATCTGAACCATTTCCTCCGTGGTAATTGAAGGTCAATATAATTGACTTTTTAAAACAAACTTCTTTCCATGTTACGAGAAGCAAATACACAACTTAGATCATCGGTTTATTTAGCGTAATTGAGTAGAGGAAAGTTAAACAGGTATCATTTCATCGGTCTTCCTACTTTATTCTTCAAATTAAGATTATCTATAGCCTGCATGTACTCTAGAAAATGAGAAGATATGATGTCACATCATGACACATGGAAAGAAATTCGGTGAAATACCCTCCTGGGTGGTACGAGCTGAACAAAACGAAGACGACGCAGTGATAATAGAATCTGCAGCACCTTCCATTGCGTAATTGAAAACAGATGCTGAAAAATCAGCTGCGATTATCGTCGAAAAGATGTTACAGGATGAGCAGCACAATTTCTGCTCAAAGGAACACACAGTGATATGACAGGAAAGTCAATGCAGGCAGGGCCAATGGTCAAACAGTGGTGTTACTTTGTAGGAAGCAGTAATGTAAACAGACCATTTAATTAAACTGAAATAATTAGTGATTGGAAATAGCGTTTTGTACAATATTCACGTCAAACCCCAGAATCTTTAGATTTTTTTGTTTGGGAGGCCAGGATTCATGTGCCTATCGTTCTGTAATGAACTTCAATTTGCGTGTTATTGTTTGTGTCAGAGGTTGTCAGTTTCAATTTGGTGTCGTCAGTCTGACTATGAAACATTGGTTTTATTATTATTAGTGAGGCGGATCGGTTACTGTTTATATAACGATACAGACGTAGCTAATCATAGGAATATCCACAGTATCTATTGCAAATACTGACAATTAAATCTGTTGTGTCTATCACAGGCTGTGCCACCCAGTAGACTAAATTAAAAAACGAACCAGATCAATGAAAACTTTAACAAAGAAACTGAAAAATAAACTGAAAGTATTTTGTTTTATCTTCAAAACGTTACAACTAAAAGCATGTGACGAAATTAAAAGTAAACTTCTTTTTTAGTCATCATCGTTGTAGGCAGTGGAGTTTTGAGTACAATAAGGTTACCTTTTAAGGTTACACAGATGCACATGAAATTATCTCTGAATATACTAAGTAGATTTTTAATGGAAATTACCTTCATAAATATTCTTAAACTCTCATAACCTTACATAAATTAAAGATAGATATTTAAACTTTGGTATGATGGTAGTTTAGTGTACAACTATATTTACAGTTTGCTACATCTACACTGTAGATCTACCTTGATTCATTACTTATAAAGAACAGGCGGTGTGGTTGCAGGAGAATCAAAATCGGGACACAACTTTGCATTTTTTTAAATATCTTGATTACTTGAATTCGCTTTGAGTGCTCATTTTTGCAAGATGTACAATCCTACATTCAATTTTAAACCTTATATTTCTGACGAAAGACATAGATTTTAAAGTACTAAATATTATATATTCTATACTGAGTATTAGTAAATGAATACGGAGTACCAAATAACCATGTTAAATGATGGGATGTAATGAAGTATCGTATGTGCAAAGGAGTAGTTTTCGTAAAGAAGGCGGTCCATCATATTCGAGTTTTCCCTAAATAGAGATGCATTCTGTAGATTCTACAGAATGTCGAGAAAACAAAAAACAAGAAAAAAAAACAGTAGCAAAATGTTACCCCCAGCAGGATTGGAACCCAGGCACTGACTTTTCCTATGACTTTCATGTTCTGCATGCTTCCACTGAGCTAATTCCCCTATCTGCTGGAAGCCTCAGCCCTTTAGATCCTTATGTAGTCAAGCTCTATTGATTCTTGGACTTAGAATTTTTTTTGGAATCAATAGAGCATCACTAGATAAGGATCTAAAGGGCAGAGGCTTCCAGCAGATAGGGGAATTCGCTCAGTGGTAGCATGCAGAACATGAAAGTCAGAGGAAAGTCAGTGCCTGGGTTCCAATCCTGCAGGGGGTAACATTTTGCTACTGTTTTTTTTTTGTTTTCTCGTGTTTCTGTAGAATCTACAGAATGTATCTCTATTTAGGGAAAACTCGATTAACATCACGTTACGCATTAAAAACAAAGACAAAAAGAGGATAGTCATTGATTAAAAGAAACGGATTTGCATTTGTCGAACGACATTGAACCTTCGGTGTTGTCAGATTGCACCTGGTTAGAATGGGTCAAACAGCTGGCTTTGCCACAAGGTTAACCGCAAATGTAAAAAGTTGTATCACTGGATTAACTGGATCAATGCTATCAGAGGAAATATCCCTCATTAGGTTTTTAGTGCATGTTAAATGTGATCGAATCTGAAGATCGTTGAGCGTACTCAAGTTCGACAGCACACGTATTTTTATGAAAGTGATTGAACTCGCAAGGGACGAAAGTGTGACTCATGGTTAGAACTGGAGACAAAGTTCATCGGAAGTTCCAAGAAAGGAGTATTAATGAGTATTAATAGAATATTACCGCCTAAAATTAAAATAAAGTATGCATTAAAGTATGTAAGGCAAACGCCAGTTTCACAATAGTTGTATTCTGCCTGTTTGGAGTATGTGCGATGAAGTCAAATGAGAAAGAACTACCAATAAAACAGGGATTTGTTCATTATCTTTTTGCTTCTAGAGTTGCAGGTTACTGGGTTTGCAACATCTTACCAGGTACATTTATCTCATGTCAGTTTTCATCTCCCACACTCTTGAATCTGTCCAAATCTGATACTCACACAGAAACATAGACTGCAACCATCTTGATTCACAGGGCACAATAGTAAAAATCCGAAGAGATTCAAACGATCCCAAGGAGACCAACTCATTTTTGCTTTCTCTTCATGAGCACCGACACTTTGACTAGCAACTGATTGTACCCATCACTTGTAATTTATGTTTCATGTTTTCTTAATGCTAGTCGTTCTGAAAGTCATAGCAGTAGCTCTAGTTCTTTTGCACAATTTGTAGATCCATTTCCAATAGGTCCATAAGTGGAAGTTAACATTCGACAACAGATAGGTCAGTGCTCTTGTGGAGTAGTCTGGTTTATGCTTGAGTAGCAACCGTTTATATGGGAGAATTTTATCTGGTGCACTCCATTGCAAATTGCATCGTTATGATCTCCTACTTATGTGGTTCAGAGAAGTGTAAAAAACAACCGTAGATACATTTTAGTTGTCAAAGTATTGCCGTAACACCTGGACTAAGGGCCACTGAGAGCTACACAAGTGGGAAACACATCTAAAACCTCCATTACATATCATACATACGCTATCATATCACCAAAGACCAGCAGCTTTTGTGCACTGATTCTACCTGAGCATTTATACAAGCTCTATTGGTAAGATCAGAACCATTGATAAAGGTGTACAACGGGAATTCAGTGTTACTTATCTGTATACACCACATATGTCTCATGTAAACAAAAGCCTCCAGGTACTGCTGATAACAAAGCAGTTGTGTTGTGTTGCTTATTCTTTCTTCTTTTTTTGCTTTTTTCTGATTATTCAGCTTTCATTTACAGAAGTTACCATTTCTCTAATAACCAGGTCAATTGTCTATGTACTGTAATATAATTGGTAGATTGTTTCATTATCCCAAATTGAACCCAGAAGAAGAGGTAAAAGTTAAAGTCCTACGATATTTAAGTATTAGTTAAAAGATTCCCTGGAGTGTTTTATTTGGCTGGAAAATCGCAAGGTGAAGACGAGCGATTTTTAGGCCAAATAAAACACGATCAGGGGATCTTCTAACTGTTTTAAATAATGACTGGCACCTGAGGACCCCTATCGGAAGATTGAAGTCTGAAAAAAAATCTTTTCTTGGCCTTTCTTTTGTCCTTCCCCTGGACTGAATAATGTTCAGAATTGCTCACCACTGAATAGGGGTGTTAATTGGGTCCTTACTCATAGTACTGTATTGACAGAATTGCCAATTTGCCTTTTGAGGACCCGGGAATGACCCAGAAAGTCAGGGGAGCAAAGAGCAAAACAATAGACCGGAGAGCCACTGAGTCACACGGAGCGAGCCAAGTGGCTTTCCCGGTCTCATTTAGCATTCAGTTGGCAGGGCGCTCACATACATCACTCCATTCGAAATATTGGTATTTTTGGATTATTTTTTTCACCATGAAGGAGTACGAGAATCTCTCTGAAATTTTTACTGGATACTGTCTGGATGTCTATTTGTCTGTGTGCAAAAGGATTACTTTGTATGACCATTTCTTCATAGTAATTTTTGTCATCAAAGTTGGTAAAAAAAGTTGGATTTAGCTGTTTGCAAACTGAACTTGGAAACTTCAAAGTAAGGTAAAAATTACCAAAAATCAGCACTTACGTTTGTTCTAAAGGCAAATGGACATCATAATTGAATTCCTGGTGTCAGGTTTATACTGGTAACATGTGTCACAACACACTATTTCAGGACTTTTTTTCCAGGTGCAGACAGTTCCATTCAGACAGCCTTAGTTCAGACAGGGCAATGTGTCAGTTTTTGTGGCAGGTGTCACAGAACAATGAGCCACGGAGCCCAAATTATCAACATATAATTTCACCTCCGATGAATAGCCGAAAGGTGCCAGAATTATTTAATTTTTTTTAATTTTCACATTGGATCCGCTCAGATGATGTTAAGTTTGTCCTTGTCATCTCCCAACCGACACTTTTAAATCAGACCTATGAGAGAGTAAAAACTTTTGAGTTTAATGACAATTTTACCATTCAAGCGTCAATTGCAAATTTGAAATGTACCCTTAATTGCTCTAATGTGTATTACCCATTACTACAAGCAAGCATTTGTTGTGTGAAATTTACTTTCAGTTGTTTTTTCAATCCTTTTCTGATGTTGTCTTGGAGAAATTTTGGTCTGAGCACACTGAAACCTCTCACAGTAAAGATCAGCCATTTAGCTGTTGTCATTTCCAGCCATGAAACTTGTCCTCAATAGAACTCAATACGTTGAGTAAGAAATACACGTAGGTGGCTCCTGGATATTGCACAAAAATGCTGACCAAAAAGTGCGGAACAAAAATTTTTGTTCCTCTCATTTTGTTCTCTTATTTTTTGTTCTTCTCATTTGTTATAAAATGTTTTGGAGGACACAAGTCCTTTTTGTAGAGCAACTAATACCCCAGTTTTGGACTTTTAGTGATGTCTGTCCTGGGATTCAAAGCCAGGGTGGATCCCTCACTTGTGTGCTTTCTTGCCTGCGCACAATGGATTTCTCAGATTCACCTCTTGATGGCCAGCATGGCAGCCAGTCACATCTAGCAGAGGTAGGATTCCAGGACTCAAAAAACAGATCTCCTTCAAAGTAAACAGATGTGCTATTCACTGGGCCATTGGCAACTGGATTTTTCTCAAATTTTTGTTCCACTTTCTTGTTTTGCTTTCTTTCTGCTTTTTGTTCCATTGTAACCTTTATGCACTTAGTTAATCAAAAGGTTCCCTGCTACATTTGAAAAATGTTTTTACGCTTTTTTGTTCTGCTGTGACCGTTTTGCATCCAATGAGTTCCTGTGAAAATTTTTTGTTCCAGTTTTTGTTCTGCGTTTGTTTTCAACTTTTTGTTCCTTTTTTCACTTTGTCAATGCTTGCCGTCACCCAGCAACCACATTTGTAATTGTTCTTGATGTCCTCAACACGAAACACCTCATTTCCAGGCAATATTAAGTGCAATCCAACCCCTAAGATCACAATATTAACACAACTCATTCAAATACCTACATGAGGTTGTCCACATCTAGATCAAAACAAGGATCAGAAACAAAAATTAGACTGCTACAGAAATGCTTTGTTTTAGATGCACCTTTCTTTGCATGAACTTATCCACAACAGCTAAAATCTAAGATAAGATGACACTCCTCACCCTGACTTACCCCCTTTTACCACACACTCCAAGAAAACCTAGTGTGACCTAATATATCTAGTTCCTCAATGATCAGCACTGTCCTCTTTGACTGATAAATTTCTCAGATTGAATGATATTCTGATACTGTGGTCAACCATAAAGCAATTCAGGTTAAAGTCACCTTACTAAAACCTTGACGTAAATGCAACATGCAAGAATGTTCCTTATTGAACCCCATTCATTGACACTGAACCCCTTTCCCCTACCCTTCTTGCTGCAAATGGGTGTTCTACTCACCAATCTTCCAATGTTCAACAAATAACTGGGACAGTTTTTTAGTGCAATTTGTTCAGTGGATTTGTCTTGGTTTGAGTCCAACTTCATGCCTTGAATTGAGTACAAAAATCCTACTTTCAGTTATGTTATCAAGAATAACATCAACACAATTAAATTCTAGTTTGAAATCTTGTCATCAGTAAATTATAAAAACTGAATTTACCAGCTTCATATTCAGCTTTGAAAATTCAGCTGTGAAAGAACAATGTTTCTGACTCTGATACTTTGTGCTGTAAGTTTCAGGGTTGCTGCTGGTATGTATTGATTGCTTCTGATACTTTGTACTGTGAGCTTCATGGCTGCTGCATCTATGTATTGAATGATTTTGATACTTTGTACTATGAGCCTCATGAATGCTGTATGTATGTATTGAATGATTCTCATATTTTGTGCTGTGGGCTTCAGAGCAAGTATGTATTGAATGATTCTGATACTTTGTGTTGAGAGTTTCAGGATTTCTGTATGTATTAGCTTTTTCTAACTACCTCTGAGAAAAAAATATTTACAATAAAGCCATAAAGTTTGTCGTAACTGCAAATTATTTGGTGAGTCACACAGCAGTGACACAAAATGTAGCATCAGTATCCAGTGTATTACTTAGCATACACAAAAACAGATAATCTGATATTGTAATGAGTACTTTCTTTTAACAAAGAAGAAAGAGACAAATCTTATTCCAACTCCTTGACCCCACACTCTCTATCTAGTTTTAGTTTTCTGAGACTTAGAACAGATAACATGTAAAAATGATAATCTAATTGTAAACAAAAAAGAAATTTACCTGATCTTCTCAGGTAACACATATATCTACTTCAAGGAAAAAAACATGTAGAGTTAATTAATGTTTTACATTTTGTTGTAGCAAATGGTTGTCCTGAAATTAGAGGAGGGCTTGTGAATGGTAAAGTCACACTGGACAAATCTCCCATAAATGGGCAGTATCCAGTTGGCACCAAAGCAACGTTCTCATGTAATCCAGGATATGTTCTAGATGCTTTTGGTGGATATCGTTGTTATAAGGCTGATTCCTCCCACAATAGTCCTTACTGGTTTGGTTTCAAAGTACCAAGATGTGACGGTAATGATAATAAACAGACAATTTTTTTTACCTGTAAGATGATTCCTGTCTTTATTCTCTGAATGATTTAATCAGAAACAATTAAAATCAAAATATTTCCTTGTAGCTTCCTGTGCACCTATAAGTGCACCTGCAAATAGCAAAGTGCGTTACAATGAGAGATCAAAGGGAGGACGATACGTTGTCAACACAAGGGCTACATTTTCATGCAATGTAGGGTACACAAAGAAATGGAGCTGGCATCCCAGCCATCGAACTTGTCAGTCAGTTAACCACTGGGACAATTGGTCACCAGAATGCAAGATAGGTAATAGAGAATCGAAAGCTAATCAATTCCAAAGGTTTTATGTTTATTCTTCATCCAAACACACACTTAATGAACATATTCATTGTAGTTGTATGTCCAGCATTGAACAGTCCATCAAATGGTGACATAAGTTACAACAAATCTCCTATGGGATTTGACTACAGATACCCTTACAACACTGTACAAACCACCTGGTGTAACTCTGGATACTCTTTATCTGGTTCCAGCTCAAGAACTTGCCAGGCATTAGGAACATGGAGTGGAAATATTCCAAAGTGCATCAAAAGTAATGAAAAACTGAGAATTTATCTCACTTTCTACATGTGATTCTTAGTTCATTTAGTTTTCATTCCAAGATCTGCTACGTCAAAAGTAATTAAAGAAGGGTATTTTAAAAAGTGTAGGTGTAATCTAAATCTTATAAAGTCATTAGGAGATTAAATGAGAATGTTGTACAGTAGTATTTCTCAGTTAATCTGAAAGATATCAAAAAAATTTGTACAAAAAATGTTTGGACCTAAAACAACTTAGTCATCATTCTGCACCTTCATCACATTGAAACAAGAGAGATCATTTGATGTCATTTATTTGAAGTGAAACACATTCTATTCTTCAAATATTTCATGCATAATGATATTTGTGCTCTTAAATTAATATGCTTCAATAAAAGCATGTAATAACTTTTGTTTTTAACCTTTTACCACCAGAGAAGAAAAAGGGTTGTTTTCCATCAATGGCAAAAGTTAACCTTGAAAATGGAAAAACAGTAACAATGTCTGAATTGCAAATTGGGGATCATGTTCAAGCAGGTAGACTAAATATTTACTCACATTATGAGATTTAACATTCTTGCTTTTATTACATGCTGCAGTTATAAAAGATAAAGGGTACCTTATTTAATAATTTTGTATCTACATAGCAATTACATTATTATTTTTCTATTTTTATCTGTTATTAAGTTTTAGTTGGTGGTAGAATCACATATAGTAAAGTAAAATCATTTTTGAACAAACAATCCACTTTGACTGGCATTTACAAGTCTATGAAAACCTCTGTGAATACTACTGTCAGTTTGACAGAAAATCATCTCATCTATGCCAGGAAAAATTCTACTGAAAAATTCATTCCCAAGTAAGTTGTATGATTTTAGAAATTTATCATTTCTAAAATATTGTTACATACCCAAATGTTTAATTAATTTGACTAAAATCCACTTAATGTTTTGCAATTTTCTACTATCATTGACCAATTTTAAATTAAATAAAATAATAAATAAACAATAAAAAATAAAAATATTTACATCAGATATGCAGAGCAGATATCGGTTGATGATGAAGTGTTGGTTCTCTTTAATGATGAATTAACCTCTGCAAATGTTATAAAGATATCTTTGGATGTGATGCAAGGCAACTATCATTTTCCTTAAATAGGGCATCTGTGTAGCTCTTCTTGCCACAACAATATTTTTTGAGTAGTTCATAAATTCCTAAAATTTAGTCAAATTCAATATTACAATGAAAAATTAATAAGTTTTTCTTAACAATATTAATTTTATTACAGGTTTTTATGTTCCTGTGACTGAAGAAGGTAACATAATAGTTGACAGTGTATTAACATCTTGTTATGCTTCTTTTGATCATGATTTGGCACACATTATAATGACTCCTATTAAATGGTTTCCTGAGATAGTGGAGTGGGTCTTTGGTGATGATTATGGCAACTCAGTGTATGTTAAGCTTGGTACATTATTTGGAAAATGGATTCTATCATCTGATTACAAACATTAAAATGTTGCAGTTAAAATTGAAAATAAATTATTAAAGTTAAACATTAATGATTAATTAAATACATATTTTGGAATCAGGACAGTGGATGTCTATTGTAACTAGTTATTTAAACCACAGTTTCTAAAAACATTCAACTTCTTCATTAAGTAATATTGAACTGTAATTTGATGAAATTTAAAATTTTGTAGCCTTGCCAAAATTAGTGTTGTTAACACAAAAATATCTCATAACAATTATTCAAAATAAAAGTTCACTACTTGTCATTTATTCTCTAATTTGTAATTCCTTGTTTCAGAAATAAAATAATTCATCAATTCCTATAAGTTTATATTTATTTTATTTGTTTCATTTTGAAGAATGTGGGTATCAAGAATGAAGTTATGTATGTACTGTAACTTAAGTAGCCAACCAAAAGAATCTGTACCAAGCAAGAGCTCAATAATGATACATACAGATCATATCAATATTGGCCTGTTGGTCTTAGATCTACCATTCAGTATGGGTCCTTGGATCTGTGCCTTAATTGATATGTAATTAGGTCACCTGCCTGATAACACTCCCACCAAAATACTGACTTCCCACTAAAGACTTGATGGCAAATTTAAATAACCAGGCCTTGCCCTGGAAAGCCACTAACTCTGAATAGATCCAATAATTACAATATGTTAGACCACATCACCTAATTCATGCAGAGTTAGTGGGCTTAGCTGTATCTTTGTGTCATGAAAATCACTGACTAGAGAGAAATAAGGCAAGCTGAGGGGTTCCTTACCACCCTTCCCTATTCAATTGCCTCAGAGTAATACAACAATAATCAAATGGTAGCTAAGTTTTAACTGATACTATATCACTGAATGAAATAATGTGGACAAGATCAAATAAATGTCAACACCACAGTTACATTTATTTGGTCTATCCAGGTAATCAATTGTGGAACCACACTAATACCAAGAGTGAGAGCTGGTGGCAGCTCATCACTTCAAATAAAGAGGGCTCATTGATATTCAAAATGTCTAATTGACACTCCAATATATCAGTAACAATTTGACTGCAATAGTTTAGCATGAGAACGTGTTGACATGTGATGTTTAAAATGTTCAAGCTTTTATCATCTGGACAACCAACCAAGCTTCTGAAAGGTCTTAGTTGTTATTGTCAAAATTAGCAAGTGTGATTGATCAATCACAACAGATTCATAACAAATCTCAATCAGTGTCCACTCTTTAAAACCCTAAAAAACAACAAAAAAGTCCTCCTGCATGACTGTAACAGGTATACTACTCATGGTATAGCAAATCTAACCCAGTTCCTGTTTGGGAAAGAGAGGGAGAGGCGATACCCCCAGACAGGACCAGGACGGGACTCGTAAGTACCCCATACAGGACCAGAACATGACTAGGAGGTACCTCTCTATGAAAAGACAAACAAACTAATATCATTACCCTTTGTATGTAGGCAGTAATGACAAATGAGAGAAATAAAATAAGTAGGTTTGGTGATTTTATTTAACAATTTCACAAACTTCTCCCAGATTAAACTACTTTTGTAACTCTACAAGACATCAACTGAAGACAAATAGAATATTATTTGCTAAGATTCACTGAATGATAAATTTATTGACCTATTCGAGTTTTCATAAAAGATTAAATCTACTAGTCAATGTGAATCTTTAACACATTTATAAAGTCATGTTCTGTTGAGCCTAGAAATAATCCAAGTCCAAGAAGTGAACTGATGCATGAAATGAAGTTAAAGGTCTCTCAAGTAGTACATATTTGGTTTGCACAAATATATAAGGTGTTAGAATTCTAAACCAGTAATAGTCAGTGTTACAGGTTCAACTCCCAACCAACTGAGCTAGGCAGGAATCTGTTCAGCAGGAGATTTCTGAATGCACCACTTCACACGTTGGACTCAAGTTTTTCACAATAAGATCAAATCTCACATTTTAAGACAAAATTTACATCAGACATGCTTTAATGATTTTTCAGATGTGAGATGGTGCATGAAACAAACATTAGTTAAAGGTCTGCCAAGTAGCACAGGCCTCTGTGGCCTATCTGGATAAGCATTCAACCTTAGATTCAATGATGGTC
>JBCAUG010533078.1:0-14893 GCA_038406175.1 Haplosyllis leylae | reverse complement strand
TCATGTGACCTTTTTGCCCATGTGACTTTGAAAAATAGCCTGATTGGTTCCCGAGCATCTGCAAACTATTCCTGGTGACAGACGGGCGGTCTAGATCTACTTCGGGAATTCCGGGGATATCCCAGCCTCGTTCTTGACAATGGCAGATCAACATGAAGCAGGTTGGTTTTTTTTTCCAAAAATATTCTCACACATAACAACAAACAAGTCCAAGTTTGAAAATTGAACTTAGTAACCGAAGTACCGAATCTGTTTACTGACCTCAAGAACATATTGGTGGCTTGTTAGAGTTTCGGCTTTTTTGCCCCGAAATTTTGAGCCCGTGGTGGGACCTACAGTACAGAGAGGCCTTGGCCTTTTTGCTATTCTGTAGATGGGGACACCTCAACACTATATGTTGGAACCAAAACTTATTTGAACTTTTTGCACTCAGAAGTGGTGGGGACTCAAAAAACTAGTTTGGACTGCCCTTGTGCCCCCCACCACCCTTGCACCCTCATGTCCTGCTACAAAAGGGCAAGAGGGTGAAAGGGCAGAGGGAACAAGGGTAAAAGGGCGGGAGGTTGCAATGCAGAGTAAATTAATGTGTGGTTATATCTAATAAGCATATTGTCTTTCAGAAATAGATCAGTGGGGAGAACTTTACAGAATCAAGGCAAACGAGAACGCCCCACACAACTTCTTTGATGCAGTAGAAATTTTACTGAATAAGCCTCATGTCGTAAATAAACGTTTGTGTGGAAAGAACATTTTGTATCGTGAACGTCATGCTTCCATCAAGTCATTGTCGAAAGAAGAGTTATCAGGCGTCATTGGGAGAATGAGAGATAACTGGCCATTGTTGAATATTCACAAAGTTGACAGCTTCATCAAAGAAATCCTTCCACAGGATGATACTCTGCGGGAACCTGTCTCGAAGAAGACAAAAACCACCTTTGATAATAAAAGTTATTCAGGTAATTCTTGCGTATGAAAGTTCAAAGATTCCACGTAATTGGAATGCTTTGTGTCCACCGGGTTTTCTTACCAAAAATACCAGTCACAAAACATATAATAGTGAATTGATCTTAAAATTATATTAAAAATTGTATTAAATTTCAGAGAGTAATCACCGCGAAAACATTGAGGTAAGAGTTTCCTTAAAAACTGAGACAATTAATTTGATGTCTTGTCTGACATTTTACAAAAATTATGTTTTCGGTATTCCATTTTGTTCAAGGTGATCGTCCGGGAACTGCTACCGAAAAGAGCCGATATTTACAACAAGGTAATGGAACTGGTGATTTTAGGTAAGGCAGAATGCGTAATATTGTTAGTTGCAGAGTAAATGTAAATCTGTAAAGATAAAGCATATTGCAGAAGACACTGTAACACAAATTTGCAGTTGACGGCTTTGTTGGTGGGCGATACTGAATCTCATTATTTTGTGGAATTTTAGATTATTTGATGTGCAAAGCAACTTTTATACCATTGGCAAACGTGTGTATCGCGTGCGACAAATCCACCTCTATAACTCCAAACAAAGAGATCGCATTTTGTCTCCAACTTCAGAACTTGTGGTAAGATATATCGTTTGTGGACCCCGAAAACGGATGGATGTGTTACATGTGGCATCCGAATTAATTGTCGTTTATGATAAGAAATACGGACATGTAAAATCTACTGTGTTAACGTTACCCACGGACATGTTTTGATCCAAAGATTTCCCGGAATTTCCCAATACTGACTACCAGCAGTTCGGAAATAATGGTCATTTGTAACAACTGACAGCGTTTTTAGGGCCCATTTACACCAAGCATCAGCATCAACGTGGAGTTAAGGCTGCGATGACGCTTGCGACACAGCTCTCATTAAAATCAATGGAAACAAATAGAGTCACTCCAGAATGGGGATGCAACCCTTTTTGGGAGTGACTCCATTGATTTCAATGAGAGCTGTGTCGCAAGCATTATGGCAGCATTGACTCTGCGTTGACACTGGTGTTTGGTGTAAACGGGCCCTTAGCAGGTCTGGCGCTGAAGGGAAATCTTAGGAGATGTAGTATGATTCAAATAATTCTTGATACATTGAATGATATTGTTCAATATTCATTGAGTTTCTACACTTTAAGGCTAACTGCATATGTTAAAGAAAGAAATACTGAGATACAAAGCGGTGGAAATGAAAACACTCCTGTGAAAACGCTTGCGTTCTCAAAAGATTATGTCAAGGATAAATTAATTCAGCAAGTTTTTGGATGGCTCAGTCAGAAATGTTTGGATGTCAAGGTTTGTCTATTGTATAAATTGCTGTCGTGATGTTTTACATTTATGGAGAACAGTGCTATCGCATCTAAACATTTAATGACTTGCTATTTACAAAATAATAAGCTATTTGATAATTTGTTCTCATCCAGGAGAAATCACTGACGCAAATAAACATTGAAAGATACAATGAGGTTTACAATAAGCTAAAGACTAAATATGGGAATGATCTTGTTAAGGTAAGCAATTTTATTTCAATTGTACATCATGTATGTTTGAATGTCATGATGTAGCAGGTGGTTATTCTTGAAACTTTGAAAGTGATAGAAAATATCTGATTTTAATTTTAGAACTGGCCCATGACAACAGATCCACAGAAGTTCGTTTTCGAAGACATTGCAATAGCGTCATACCTCTTGGTAGGTTCACTGTCAATTAAAAAAAAAGAGTGGTGAAAGAGTTTCACGTGCTGGCTCATGGGCGATGTGGGCAACTGTATTGATTTGCCTAAAACTACTCTACATAAATGACTTCTGACAGTTGATGAACAAATCAAACTTTGAAAGCTGCTGTAGAAACTTTTAACATGCACAGGTACTATGGGAAGAAGAGCGCAAATTATTATCGTCAGACGTGAAGCAGACCTTCGTAGATCTCGGCTGTGGTAATGGACTTTTGGTACATCTCCTTTCATCAGAAGGAGTAAGTTCTTTTCCGATTCTTGAGCTGGGAGTGATCTGCGATTTTTTAAAACTTTATTTCGTAAGTCTTATCGTCATTTCAGCATCCCGGAACTGGAATTGATATTCGTAAGAGAGATATTTGGAATATGTATGGAGAAAACACAAATCTGCAGGTGCATTATGTTACATATTTAGTTGCATAAATCACTGGTTAATTGAATGGTGGCAGAGTAGCCCTTAGGCCTAATATTTCCGTCCGATAGGCTAATTACTAAATTTATGTTTTCAACAGGAGATGGCTATCACCCCAAGTAATTCAAACTTATTTCCTAACTGTGATTGGCTCATAGGTAATCATAGTGATGAGCTGACCCCATGGATACCCATCATTGCAGCGAGGTGCGTAGGACTGCACATTTTAATAATTCTATGTTTAAATTCTTTTGACATCTTACCGTGATGTTTGCAAGGCCACTGTTTTGAAACGACGTGATTGTTGATGCGAACCTTGTGTCTTTCAGATCATCATTTTCCTGTCGTTTCTTTGTTTTGCCGTGTTGTCCTTGGGACTTGGATAGAAAGTTCAGTGAGAAGGGACGAGGCACTAGTCTGTATGGAAGGTACTTGGAATTCGTCAAACAGCTCACAGAATTGTGTGGTTTCTGTGTAAAGACGGATAACCTTCGAATTCCATCTACAAAGAAGGTAAAGAAATTGTAAACTTCAATAAAATTATGGTGAAATTCTTCCCCTCATATTGCTACAATTGAAATGATGCCAACTTTTGCCTCTTTATTAATAGGCTTGTATAATAGGATACAATAGAAACTATCCACCTGAAGACAAAGACCTGATTGACAGTAAGATAAAGGACTTTATAGACCAAAGGTGTGCTCTTCCAAAGGCGGCACAGAAATGTGTGGAAGTTGAATTTGCTTCACATTCGGAGGGGATTCCTCAACGGACTGCAACTCAGGATATTTTATGTACCGACTGTGATTCAGAAGAACATAAAACTTTAAATTCAGCGACTGATAGTGTCGCTAGTGTTACACCTTGTAAAAAGTGTGAAGAGCTACGTGAACAGTTTCGCAAAGAGAACTGGGGTTCAGCCAAACAAGGGTCGTGGGCCGACACGTTTGAAACAAGAAATATATCAGAAGTGCCTCGGAACTGTAGTCGGATTGATCTGGGAGTTAAGAACTTCTGCATTACCACGGTAACAGATGCTCTGTTAGCCACTGAGAACATGAAACAACTTGAAGATGGTCGGATGTGGAACAGAGGAGGTAGTGCGCTTTAATTTGAAATTTATTAATTTATTAATATGAAACATTCAACAAAGGTTTATTATTTTGGAGCAACCCTCAAAATTTTGTCCCGTGCATAGTAGGGATCTTTTCCCCATGTCTTTAAAATATTTTATAGGCCTTTTGAAGTTTCTTTTGTGGAACTGCGCTAAGACATGATGGTTGTTTGTATTGCATTTGCGAATGTCCGAACAGTCCGTGCACACAAATGCTTACAGCACCCTTCTTGTGTACGCGCAGCGTAACGTTTCCTCTTGCTCCAGTTAATTCGAAACGGATGTACTGTTTACAGGAAAAGATCCTAATAGTTGTATCGTGTTTCAGGCCAAATAAAGCTGTCAGATGTAGCGGCCATGTTTAATAAGGATATACTTGGTCATATGAAGAATGAATGTGGAGGGTTGCAAACACTGCTGAAGAGTTCACATCATATTTTCAGAGGTTGATACTTGATATTCATGTGGTCAAACAAAATTGAACTTTTCTATTGATAATTGTGGTCTAAATTATAGAGTATCAACTGTTTTGTATATTTTTGTAGTGCAGAAGGGTTGCGTAGAGTTGCGTGATTGGTCGACAGCCGATGAAGTACACTTCTTAGCTAAACGAAAGAAAAAAGGCAAAAAGCAACAGGATATGCAACGGTGAGTACCGAAGATCGTACTTCGGCGTTCAAACTATTTTTAATGGGTTGAGGTTTTCTTTCGGATTCCCGTTTCTACACACGTAGTGGCCAGGACTTCAAAAAGGCTGTTTTGTAGATTTTGGAAAACTAAATTGTGCTGGTTTCACTCGAAGCATCCTGGCGGATGTCCCAGACCCGAAGGATCGTGCCTGTTTGCGCATTCCGTGGACGAACTCAAAAGCTGAACCCAAACTAATTCAATGCGAGTGACTCCCCTTGGGGGTTAGTGACGAATAAGGTGACTTGTTAAAACACACATAAATTATATCAAACTTCGTCTTTTTAGAAATTCATCTTTTATTCAACAAGTATGTCACAAAAAGAAAAGTTTTACAACACAGTGTAAACAAATTTATTGCTTTCATGAAGCATGTTACGTTAAGATTATTGATAGATTATGTAGGTGTGGGTGCTTAAAGATGAAAGCAAATTATGTTACAACCATGCTTTGTAACAAGCAACTGAAGAAATGTACACTAAGTATTCACTAACCCCAAATTTTGTCTAATTCAGTATACCGGTATTATCAATTGAAGCATTTTTGTAAGTTTGTACAATAGGTGTCTGCAACTAGCAATGCCCCATCAACAATTCAAAAAGAAAACCAAATAAATATTCAATTTTGTAACAGAAATAAAACTTGAACATTTCAAATACGGACATTCTCCGCTTCATTCCAGTCTAGCCGTTATTGTAACAGCCATTTCAACTGTTTCAACAAAAGCAGTTTGCTTCCTCCCTTCCATCTTCGAAATCGTTCCGTAAATATCACAAAAATGCTAAGGTGTAAAACACTCTTTTTAAAGGTTCATTGAAAGAAAAATTACAATCACTCATCATTATCCAAATAACGTTGTTCCATGGACAGTCCAATGTGGCAGTTGTTAGTTTCGGATTGCCATTTCGGTTTCCCATACATTTTGTTCAGATCCATTTTTGACAATTTGTACATTCTGACGTCACTTGTTCAGCACTTTTAAATCCTGATATGCTGTATTATTTGGTGTCCTAAGCATACGAAGGCTCGACCAGCAACAGTCGTATGTGCTGCTTGTTGAACCGTTTGATTTGAATTTAGTGCTCTATTCCGTCATACTTCGTTCCAACGTTGCATAGTTAACTCTGTGGGTCGGTGCAACTGCAGGCAGTGGTTGTTACCCAGCCGCACCAAGCTCAACTAAAAGTTTTTTTATATAGCAATCCGGGTCTGTCTACGTACTGCAGACTGTGTCCTTCCAATGGTTCTGAACAAAATCTTGAAAAATTGATCGTGGCAATGGATTGCAAAAACATAATATATCATCGCTGATATGCATATGTGATTTACACTGTGAACTCTTCACGGATCCCAAATTTTACTTCTTTTGTAAGCGTTTTATATTCCACCAAGCAGAGATGCCAACATCCTAATTTCTGCGCATTGTGGTAGTGAAAAGAAGCTGTTTCTTCTTCCCTTTCTTTTTCTTGCCACCACTGCTTACGACTGGTTCTTCAACGTCAACATCTGAAAGAAGTCAAATTGGGCTTAGACTATGTGTTGCATGTATTTTTTTTTTTTTGTTGAGAAAATGTCTAAATCCAGGATCGGTGGGGATGTCTGTAACTGTCCAGACAACCTAACAACCAGACGGCCCCCATAGTGACCAGTTAAAGTCGCTCCGCTCTTGAGACTACAAACTCTTGAATAATTAGTGATCGTAAAGTTGGAAAATTTACAACATATTAGTTAGTCACATCACAATGTAAATTCGTGCGGAAGCAGTGTTCATGGGACTTTCACTGTGTGCTCTAGCACACAATTTTGGTTCAAAATATTTTCATGCGAAGTGCGTTTTTGTTCAGAAAAGCTCTGTGTTATACGAACCTAGTTTCTTGAACTTGTTGAGCGCTTGTTCAATTGCATCCCCAAAGGAGGACTGGAAGACTGGTACAAAAGCCTCACGATCACTGTCGTCACTGTCATCGTTAGCCTTTGGCAATAAAGTGCCTTCACCAGACTTTTTCACTTTGGGCCAAGTTTCAATTTGAGGTTTTGCTTTTCCAGCTCTCAACATCTGCATATATTTAATAGTTTAACAAAATTTGAAATTTCGGTCTTTACGAAAGAAATTATATTTCATCAGACATGCAGTATGGAAGCCCGTTTACTTACAAGCGAACGCGAAAGTGCCGGGTAATCCAACATGGTGTTTATTTACTTCGAGCACCAGCAAGGATCTAAAAGAATTTTCAATTTCTTTCAGTGGAAACTGGCCCAAAAGATAAAACTTTGTTACCTGTGCAAATGACATTGAACCAGACTGTCCATCTTCTGAACTACCCAAGCTGACCGGTGATCCCGGTGCAAAATCGCATGGAGTTGAATCTATCCCTACAAAATGTAAGAACATGTGCAAATTTAAAAGAAGTTGATGGGTTCGGAAGTCAATTTAGGACTACAACTGAATTACTATTGGTGCCCCAAAAACTATTTCGTCATGTTTTTATCACACGTACCGTCAACGTCACCGTTTTTTTTGTTTTTTTTTTTGTACTGTGTAGAAATGGGACATGTGCTGACATCAAGTGCCGACCATATAAGACGTTGACGGTACATGTAAACGAGCCTTAATTAAGGATACCTGGTGGACTACCGAATGGAGTGTTGCTTGACGATGCCATGGATTCGGTCGGGGACGTGGTTCTTGTGTCCTCAGCCAATCCATTCTCACCATTTGGTGGGGAGCTGCCCGATGCACCAGGGAAGTGCCTTTGGCTACTGATGTTAACTCTCATTCCCGGATCTGTCGTTAGAAATAACAGTACAATAAATTGCTTCAAATGTTTTACTTCAAACCTACGCGGGAATGTAAGCTACGTAACTTTTATAGTTTAATCACACTGGCTTACCCAGGGACCGGAACTGGGACCGGGACAGGGACCAGCACAATAGCAAACAATGGGTCCCGGTCCCTGTGTAATGTGAAA
Source organism: Haplosyllis leylae (assembly GCA_038406175.1). Lineage (NCBI taxonomy): Eukaryota > Metazoa > Annelida > Polychaeta > Phyllodocida > Syllidae > Haplosyllis > Haplosyllis leylae. The sequence goes on along the minus strand of JBCAUG010533078.1, from coordinate 7,005 downwards.
CGTTTTGCATTATATCATACAACCCATTTTTTCCTGTCCCGGTTCTGGTGTCCCGGAGACAGACTGTGAATACACCATCAAGGACCCTCCAGGATCCTAGAGACACCCCGACAATGGTGCGTTTACGCTGCCCGACACCGAAAACAGCACAGACACCGATAGAATGGGTGCAGAACCTAATGGTAATCTCTGTTGGTATCTGTCTCTGTGCAGTATAAAATTTTACACAAGGTATTTTTATCGTTTACTGTATTGGTATCGGTGTGGCAGTATGAAGACACCATGATGGTGGTAGTGCTTATCTGTAAGTAACTTTACTCTTCGGTCTTCAGAAGAACTACTCGGTACTCACAGATGCCAATTTTCTTATTTTCTGCGATTTGTATCTTCCTGCTCCTTTGGCGTTCGTCGCGCATTCTCTTTTGGCGCATTTTTCGGCGCTTCTCGATGTCATTGTGGAAATGGCTCAATGTACGGTTCGATACAGTTGGTGGTTTAAGAGCAAGCTCAGCGACTTGGAACTGACAAGTAATGGGCAGATGACTCAAATACCGGAGACGAGACCTCAATTCCTAAATAAATTTTATAGACATTATACACTGTTCAAATTAGGATAAAATTCCTGGTTGAAGTTATCTTTCAACTGGCGTTAAACTATGGATGTGTAAACTTAATCCTACCTCAGTCATAGATATGCCTTCCATTTCGACTATTGTTGCAGTGATAGTATCAGGACATGCCTCCCAGCTTCCGTATTCTTTCAGCATACAACGCACATTTACAGAGTGTAGGTAAATGTGCTGACCGTCTTCAGCTGAAAAGACGAGCGTATCGGATTTGTAAATTATGAATTGTTCCGTAGATGATATGTTTATATACCAGCCGAGGAATGCAACGATTCGACTACGAGGCAAAGGTGAAGCGAATCAATCTCAATTGCATAAGGTCAACCCCCTCCCGAGTGGGTTGGGGCTGAGCAATATAACGTGGAAGTAAACTATAGCTCGAACGTTCCTGCTGCCAAACAGTTAAACCATGCAAAGAAAATCCCAACTGAAGGAATAAATCAAGTTTCCACTCACACTGATAATAGTAGTACGTTTCTGTTCTCTGATTGGCTGCTCTCTGGGGTTCAACGGGAATAGCCAAATTCTCTGCTGCTTCATCCACGGACATTTCGTCACCTTCTTCCCTTTTTTCCTCAATAGATGGTGCTGCTGCTACTTCTTTGTCAGTGGGCTTTTCTGTAGAAATTTCTTTGTTTTCCCGTGTTTCTACTGTCGCGTCATTTTCGCCACTAATATCGCGAATCATTTCATCTCGCGCCTCGTTTCTTTCACCAACTTCGTTAGCAAATGCACCGGAGTATTGAACAACACCCTGTCATAAAAGCGTATTGTCTGAACAACGATTTCTTCAGAATATTTCATATTTTTTGTTTAAATCATTACTAATGATTATTCCCCTTTGTTACTGTGGTTTTGCGTTTGTTTCACATGATTTAAACTCACTTCATTTATCCATGGTTTGATCTTTTCAATTCCCTCATCTCCACTACAAGTATCTGACTGCTCATTACTACTGGTGCTACTTTTACAGCCAATCACATTTGCAATCTCTTCTTTGACATTCATTGCAATACCTAATGACTTCTCTCGCTCCTGTCATTGTTGAAAAATGCGTTATATAATCAATCAGCAAGCAGTGAAACCAATTTTTACAGCATTTACCGAAAGAGAACAAATAGTGCACAATAATGTATTCACCTTCAGCAACTGCATGGCTGCCTGAACAAAAGACCCTTCTAAGCTATCTCCTTCCTCTTTTAATTGCAGATCCAGGTCTCTCTTTTCAGCATCCACAATTTTCTTAATTTGAGCGTAATTTGCGACAAGCAATTTTGCACACCGAACATCTACCGTATCTGCGAACAAAGAAAAAAATTACTGGAAAAATATAATCTTAAAAGTAGAACAGATCCAGATTAACTACAAAAGTCAAAACCACGCGAAAACATTTTGTTTTGAGGATTTGTTTCAAGAACGTGGATCCCATTCCGATAACCGCTTCGAGAGTTTGTTTTCATTTAATATTACTAGCCCGAGTCACAACAGAAATGAACAAAGAATTACCCACTAAATCAGCATATGCTAATAGATTTGGTATCAGAACTTTACGTGCCGTCAATGTTATGGGGTTTTCCATCTCGCTCCGCCCACTGCACGCGTGGCATAATGTATGTTGAGTCCCTCTTCCTTTTCATAAGTTTCATTGTTATCTGCTGTTCACTACGATACTGGTGTGTTTCCAAAGCCATAACACTGTAATATTACAACATGACAGTTTATACACACGTTCTGACTTATGCGGCTTAAAATGTAACTTATGATCACTATTTTACCTCTTTAGATCTTTTTTGTGAATAGATTCGTAGCATATCGGGCACTTTCTCCATGATTTATCTTCTAACGATAGATAGTGCAAGATGCACGCCCAGCAATAGATATGTCCACATCGAGTTATTTTGGCCGCATTTGGCGGATACAAACATATCGGGCACGATGGAACTTCATGGCTAAAGATTCGCTGCAAACAGATTTGAGCAGAAATTATAAATTTATTCGACTGCTTCCTTCTGAATGAGTTGAATATTTCGAGTATGGCATGGTTTATTGCAAATGTCATTAATTGCAAGTGTAACTTCAAGGAAATCTATGTCATCCCACAAAGCAGGGTGGCGAACAAGACACTTGTTTCTAAATTTGCAATACATGTATACACACGCTGTGTCTAAAAAGTAGTGCCTCAACTAATAGTTTCAAACAATGTGTAGTTGTCTTTCGCAACTAACTACTTACCACTTGTTCAATTTGGTTCCAATCTACCAAAGTATCAGGATCAGCTGCATGTGCAGAATAATCGCCGTTTTCTTGCACTACGAACTGACAGCTACAAATTTAGAAATAAACCAATATGTTAACGTCAGGTAGTAGAAAATAATAAAACACGTTGCCCACCCTCTATCGTATTTCTGTTTTTAGGTAATACAGTCGTTCCTGCTTACTAAAACTTGGCTTTGACCGATCTTCCAGTTTCAACGAACCGCTTTCTTTCTAATGTCAAAGACCCACTTGAAACCAGCAATTTCCTGCATCATTTTACTAGTTGCAAGCCCATCCAGTGTAATCAGAAATGCTCAAAACATGAAATATATTTACATTTTAATTTACATTGAATAAAGAGCTCAGCAAGAGATGAATCTTACTTTGCTTGTAGGAACTGTTCTTTGCTGTATTTTACTGTTGATTTGACACTCCATTTATTTTTGCCTTTCCAACTAATCGCACCAGAACCACGACCTCCTGAATAGCCAAAACCGTCTGAATCTCTCGGCGCGAATGTAAAGTTCAACAAGTGATTCAAGTTTCCTTTCTTTGACCCTTCGCGGAGGGCAGAGCCAGGCTCAGCCCTCCGCACCTGTGTCACCTACAGAAGAATGAAACCTTTGAAGTATTTGGTACAAATTTCATTGAAATACTGAAGAGGCTTAAGCTGATTTCAAGTCTTCTTTTCTCAGTAAATAGGGTGCAAATTAGATTGAGACGGACGTTTCTTGGTAAAGTAGAAAAAGTAACATCACTTTCGTTCCCCGAAAATCCCGAGATCTCTAAAATTGACTGTTTAAAATATAAACAAACCTCTTCTCTAGGTCTGTCATTAAAACAACCCCTAGATCTTGGTCTTTTATCAAACTCCCGCGATCGTTGAGGGGTTGGCTTGCGTCCAGATGTCTGCTCATTTCTAGGACGAGGTGCAGGGTCGCGGCGTCTCTGGCTGCGCTGATGTTTTTGGTTGTTTCCATTATCTGAAACCAAAAAAAATTGCAATACTATTCAAACAGTGAAATTACAATTGGTCCCACTTGGAACGAGTGAAAAAAAAATCAGAACGAAACTGTTCGAAGTAACTGAACTGTTTTAATGTTGCCTTCAACAATTTTGAATCAAGAAAATCTGCTCATTCCAACTGGGTACCTGTTCTTACCGAACTTGTCGCAACAGGTGTTTTACTTTATTCACTGGAATCAATCTCCATACAAACCGGTATTACTCTCACAAATCTGCGCCAAAAGCTCTTCCCATATTTCAATGACATGCCTAATACCACCAACAGAATTCTGTACATTTTCGGACAGTCGAACTAGGCGAAACACGTTTTGATCGGCCGAGGCCATATGCAAAAAATTGTCTCATTTACGAAATCCGTTTACGTTTCTTAGCTTGATTTTTATTCACAGCTTAAAGACACATTGACCCCATTTTAAACGGAAATAGTTGAGTTACTTTCTGTCAAAATGATGGCAAGAGTTTGTGTAACAGCTTGCACAATATCCGATAAAACCGGAAACTACAACCCAATTTTCACCTGTCACATGTCCGATAAAAATAGGGCACTCTCTAAAAAATTAAAAGATGTGGCAGATCGTGGCTTCTTTGACTTCATATTATAAAATAGAGTTTAGCAAAGCAAGTTTGCCCAGAAATTTAGTGCAGAGTAGATCTAGTTTAGGTGGGTGCCGAGGAACGTCTGAACTTGGGAGAAGCATATCGGTTGTTATGACGCAGACCAACATCTGTCAACAGACTGACAGATCTAGATCTACACACTTGCTGATCCAAACAAAACGGGGGCAAATTTTCTCACCTTTTCTACCATCGTTTGCTGGCCCCTTCGGCGGCACAGACGATTGACGATTGTATTGTTTGTTTTCCATTGTTTCCCCAGATCCCCCTAGATCTATCCCCTCCAGCTTCCACCCCTTGACACCTTGCAGACCCAACGGTCGCTGCTTTTCCAACAGAAAAGAGACCACCGAGAATTTCCTTCATCATCTTCAGAACTCCATGTTTACAAACCACCAAAGAAATGGACTCTTGTTCAATCCTGAACAGAGACAATCAGTAGACTAAGAAAGTGGGAAAGTCTTTAATAAAATAAATGCGCGATTAGTAGGGCTTATTAGCCCTAACGAGCGCCTTAATTCGCTCAGCAGTTGGGACCTCTTTCGGTCCCAGCAAATCCCAAATTAACAGGGCTTGATGCCCTAACCAGGGCCTAATTCGTTCTCTTCAGCAGTGGGACCTCTTTCGGTCCCTGCAAATCCAAAATGGCTGGCGTCCACGAACCCTAGCCCGAGTTTCTGGTTGCAGGTCAGAGAATTCGGACTAATAAACAGGGTGTTGAGTTAAGCGCCATACGACACATTATGAAAATATGAGAAACAGTAATCTGCACAAAACAATAGAGTCTACACATATTCATGCAAATGTTTACAAGAAGCATCAAACATAAGCACTTTACTTGGTAAAATACACAATATATACATTATTGAAACGATGTTAAATGAGTACGAAGAAAAAAGTGGGCTCCATACAGAGAACAGCTAAATAGTTAAGGCTAATAAAAAGCAGGTAGCCTTGTTAAAAGTTAATCTCAATAAATGTTTTGGGTTAAAATGGTAAAAAAAATTGCTTAACACCTCTGCACATACTAAGATATTATGAAATCAATTACAAATGTAACTTTTTGCACACAATAAAATTGATCAACTATAAAAAATATCAAGTAGTGAAAGTTGCACCAGGTGGCTCACTGGTGCGAAAAGTGTGAGGGGGCAAAGGATGTGAAGGCAATATTTGTACCTTTCTCACCCCTTTGGGGCAAAAAGACCAAACCAACCACTAATGTGACTCAAACAAGCCACGAATAAAGGGACCAGATCTCCTCAAATACTAGAATGATATGTCTTTACAACAAAATATTTATATATTTTAAAAATGTATGATGTTTATTTGTAAATAGAACAGAAATACACATTTACTGTAGGAAAAAAAAATTCATGTCAACTCAAAACTCTAAGCAGAGACTGGAATTAAAACAGCAATAACATTCCAGACAGCTCGTTGTTGACCCACGAGCAAATTTTCTTTAATTTCACGATTTTTTTCAGAAAATTTAGAAATATACATAGGTTGACACCCTTTGAACCAGTCATTGCACCTTCTCACCAGTCTTCGCACCCTTCTCACCAGCCTTCACACCCTTTGCACTAGCCTTCACACCCTTCACTCCCTTTGCACCTTCTTGCCAACCTTGCACTCTTTTGCACCTTCTCACCAATCTTCTCAAATACTAGAAGGATATGTCTTTACAACAAAATATTTATTTATTTTAAAAATATATGATGTTTATTTGTAAACAGAACAGAAGTACACATACAGAAGGAAAAAAATATTCATGTCAACTCAAAACTCAGAAAATTTATAAATATACATATATACATAGGTTGGCACCCCTTTCAGGGGGTCAGCACCCCTCGTACCTGAAGCGTATGACTGGTAAGCCATGCACCTGAGATTATCTCACTTCCTGCATAAGCGTGACTTTATTTCTATTAATATGAATACAGTTTTCACAAATAAATAAATATTATTCACCTAAAATATGACAGTCAAAGTTTTGACTTTATTTGTGCTTTTACAAGTCCAATTTGTTCCCAATACTGAATCGAAAGTGCAGCTTTACAGTAAACTGCCTTGGCTTCGTAAAAATCGAAACTCCAGAAAGGGAAACAAACGTGCCGGTTCTTTGGACATCTTACAATATTTTGGTAAATTTAAAGTATCTTTATCTGATATATAAGTATGAATCTCTTATTTCTTAGAGTACTATATCAATTTCCTTTTACACTATTCCATTTGTTTGAAGAAGTGTGCTGGCAGTTGTCCATCTGTCAAATATCTGTCATCTCTAAAAGAATAGATTATCAGCTCTCGATCTATTACCCTTCTTGTTTACCCATGTAATGTTGAAGAACAGAGCAACATTAAACATTAACCACACAAAAAAAGTACAAGATGAACATGACAAGAATTGACAGATCAGAAACAGAAGAACAACAGCTGGGCAGATATAGTGAGTAAAGAGGAAGCTGAAAAAGAAGTT
>JBCAUG010532967.1:0-14894 GCA_038406175.1 Haplosyllis leylae | reverse complement strand
ATGATTTTTCCAGGTTTTCCAGGTGTACTCTCATTTTTCCAGGTTTTCAAGGTTTTCCAGGTAATGTGGGAACCCTGATTATTAGGCCATAATGTCATTGCGTGACACAAAGGGCATCAATTACACAAGACTGATACTCAACGACGTCAGTTGTACCTAGTCCTGTGTCTATTATTTGTAATACATGTCCGCCTTGTAAAAAGCAAAAATATCCATCCAACCAAAGATTTCCAAACTTGTTGAGCAAAACAAATAAAGAATTTTTAACACATATCTACAAAACCGAAGATGAAAATTTGCTAATGTATAAGCCATGCGTTTGAAGATGAAGGCACTAATAATTTAACATTGGCATAAATGTCAAGCAGACTAGATTTAGTCCACGGCTTTTTGGAACCAGCCAAACGAACAAAGACGACGATGAAAACAAGTGTTTAAAATCTCCAACATGTTGCAATGCACAGTACAAAAAAGACAATTAAAACATACTAAGCAGGACCTTTTTCATCATCACTTTCTTTTTCTAATTCATCACCCACTCTGTGCGGTGACAGCTTTCCCTCCATATCTGGTTTTTGGTCTTTCTTTTCTTGCAATATGTTGGGCATAAGCACTTCACGATGACTTATCCTCTTTTCAGTAGAGGTCTTTTTGGTCAGTTTCTTTTGCATAGCCTTATTTTCCTGAACATGTACGGAAGATCTCTTGTCGTAATCCCTATCATCATGAAGCCAATAGCTGCCGCGTCGATAATGATCATCGTTGTGATCTGTTGTGCTGCTTCGAGGTATGTTGTTACCGTTTGGCTTCAAAACTTTCCGCTTTGGTTCTTCCCTCTTTCTATCTCGATGCTTTGGGTATCGTTCTGTAGAACTGTGCGATGAATCGCTATCGCTTCCACTGCTCCATCTTCTTCTCTTTAATTTATGCCTTTCACGAGATCTTTCTTGAGACCGTGACCGGGACCTTCTGCGGGGTGGGGAATCGACACCAACGCGGGGAGCATCTGGAAACACTCTGAAAGCACATCACAAGTACACTCAGCTGTTTTATTTTTTGTAATCTTATTGTTAATTTGATCATTTTAAGATTATAGAAGAGACACCATAAAACAACCAGATTAGGTATAATTACCTCCTCAGAATAATCACAGCGCGTCTTTGTGTAACGTCTTGTGGCCGTATACAATGCGTTATTTCATCTGCTGCATAACCACTGAAATTAAAGACAAAACAAAAGATCAAAATGCGAAGGTTTACTTGCAAACACATCTGTATGTACCGAAAGCATAATACTTGGATAATGTGTGTCACACGTGAACGTTATAATAGTGCTCACCTTAGACAAGTGACACATCCTCTTGCTATAGGTAAAGCAAGTACAGGCTTTGACACTCTAATAGGTTTGAATGAGAACTTGCAGCCGAAGCACAAAGCACTATCACTGAAGAACGAGACGGACACGATCGGTCTGTCAAATATGTGCGGTGGATCGATGTGTGACACGATACACCCTCCAGGCAGGTAATCATTAATCACCGCACTATTCACGAAGCCTTCTGGAATTATGTTTGCTTTCACAAGTGGATCTACAACCAGGTCAAAAATCCACTTTGGAATAGGATCCACTTCCCCTTTAGGATGTAATCTTTCCATTCCAGGACCTTTCTTTGACATCTGGGAACCATATGTGTAGCCTTCTCCGAAAAAGTACTTATTTCGCAAAGGAGCAGTATCTAAGGTTTTCTTTTTGTAAACACCTTGTGCCCCCAAGATAACCACATCGTCTATCTGTTGCTCAATAGCCTGAAAATAGAGAAATATCAACACTAACTTCATTGCTAATCTGCACTATTAATTGATGAATGGATGAATGGATTTTAAATATAACTTCTTAAATCAAACAGAATTCACTGTATTTGCAGGGATTTTCTGAAGGTAGTAGCAACCATTTCAATTAAGCGTCCTCCGTTGGGGGTAAATTCTTGGTGTTTTGAGAAGTTTCAAATTGAAGCACGGCCAATGATTATGCAAGAACTCACGGTAGTGGGGTTTCTTGTGTTTGAGATCGGATGTTTTACCGTGCAAGAAACCCTTAATGTCTTCTAGAGGATTATTATTTTTGGTATAGGGAGAGCTAAACCCTAATCGCCCATGCATTGGAGGAGCACTTTCTCAGTGTGTCCAGAGTCAGGTCGGAAAGTAGAAAACTAGCAGATAATCTCTATTCTCTTGTCGCAGCCCCAGGGAGCCCGCCCACCGGAGGAGTTGAGGGTATACTGTGTTTATGTACAGGAGGGTTCTCAGGAAGGGGCCTTTTGTATTACAAAAGGTTTGAGTAGTGCCAAGAGACACCAGTGGTTCATACCACTCCTCAGACCACGGTATCAGTGCTCATTCAATCCTTGATGTCACACCAGGTTATCAAATGTGAAGAATCTGGCTTTGCCTGATATTGTGCTATCTCAGAGGTCAATCCTGACATGGTGAACATTGGCCAGCAGCACTAAGCAGGTAGGCTCAGCAAATAGTATGGTGAACATGCGAACAGGCGCGAGGGTGCAAGCCTTTGGACCCATGTCTTGCACCCTCGCACCCATGTATCGTGCCCTTGCTCCTATGTCTCGCACCCTAACGCCCTAACAACATTATGCAGATAGATGTTACTCCTTTGAAGGTCTCATTACAAATGATTGATTTACCCCAAATAATCAGTATTTATACTTTTCTTGGGCACGAAGGGCATGAGGGTGCAAAATGGCACAAAACTAGCTTTATGAGCCACCCACTTCCCGTTGCAAAAAGTTCAAACAAGTTCGATTACAACATGTAGTGTTGAGGTGTCCCCACCACCTGCAAATAGAACCACCACCCCATTTACATTCACAGAATGGCAAATCGTATTCCTAGGTCCCACCATGGGTGCGAAATGTTGGGGCAAAAAGCCCAAACCAACCACTAAGGAGACTCTAACAAGCCACCAATAAGTCATTTGCGGAACATCGTGTTTCAATGCAGTTGAGAATTTTAAAGCAACATTTCCCATCCAATTAATAACTAATCTCAGTAAAAAGATGACCCAAACTAAAATCAGTGGTAATCTTTCTCAGATCTTTCTCTTAATTTTTCTCAAATTTGGAATGGCAGCACTTCTCGAAAATTTGCAGACCATATGTAATATACATTTCAGATAACTATTTCAAGATATCGGTCATAAGTCTCCCTAATTTTTTCCTGGTCCACTTAAAGAATGCATTACAATTGGTCCACTGACCATGTAATTATCACAGTCCTTGATAACCCAAAATTGATGTTGACATTTTCAACTTACCCATTTGGGACCCAAAGCATATTTTTGTGAAGTCAAAAATTTCGCATAAATTTGAAACTATATCCTCCGCTCGCTCCATATCAATTAAATAAGTTGATATATAAATTGATAAAATCTTTGCTTTTAACATGGCGTATGTGTGACTGGATTCTTGGAAGACATACTTCTCCCGAGGTGGAATGAAGGACATACTATAATGGTACTTGGCGAAGGTCGGTTCACCGCGGTCCTGCCACGGTGGACCGACCGTCGCCAAGTACCATCTCTGTCACGTCTTATACTCTCGTTCCACGAGGTGCGTCTAATTTTAAACACATTTTACGTTCTTACGAACAACGGGCAAGTATCATCAGAAGTCAGGGTAGACTCTCTACATATGGGAAGATGCATACGATTTCTTGAGGGACAACATGGGGCAACAATTGATAAAACCACGTTTGGTAATCTGTCATTACATCATAGCAACGTGACTGGGCGATATTGTAATTGTAGCCAGCGGCCAACTTTGTAATAAAAAAACATGTGTAGAGAATCTGATGGTGACACCATGCACCAACACAGCAACGGGTCTATTTTTACGTGGAAAGTCAAATATGGTTTTACCTTGCATTCCTCGTCCGTAAACAGACGACGCTGTTTAATTCCAGTGTGAACTTTCCTCAGTTCTTCTTCCCTCTCACCGGGTGTCTGCGAATCGTATCTCGAACGTGGACGGTCAAAATCATTGAAGTAACCTTCCCGTTTGCCATGGTGGTATCTGTGACTGCGTTGGTGTGAAAATCGATGAGGCTCCTTCAATTTTTCTCTTAGGTCGAAGTCACGATCGCTGACACCCGCCATATTGACTTGTTCTCCGGATGTGAACATGGCCCAGGATGCAGTTCGCAAAACAAAAACTTCACGACACGTGTTGCGATGTAAACAAATTCATGTGGAGACACGCCCATCCAGTGTATGAAATTATTTGTTTCACGAACATGATGAAGGATGCATGATCAGTGTAAATGATGCCTAGTAAACAAAGTCCCAATAGGGGGAAATGTCCATGAAAAATGCTGAAAGAAAGAAAATGAATGGCATCATGATAATGAAATGAGAAACCAAAAACATCAAAATTTATTCACAAAACAGTGCGGGTCTGGAACAGCTCCGCATGCCACACAAGGGCACCGCATATATGACAACAGCCCCACACCCAGCCCCGCACAAAAGAGATGGCAACATCCGAGGCACAGGAACTGGGTAGCGGGCCCCGCACCCTGAAGAACGGCTCTGCATGAATAATGATGGCCCCACACAGGCCCCTCACAAACGTTAAATGTAACTGAGGCACATAAAGCTGCAATATCACAGACGACGATGAATAACGGGCCCCACATGATGGTAAACGTAACTGCACACTGCAGAATGGATCTGCATGGGCCCCGCACAAAACATTTACAAGTAGGTGGGAGCACCATCATGGTGATCCCTCATGTGCCTATGCAGAAACTTCTCCTGGGCATAGGCCTTGGCACAGAGGCTGCATTTGAAGGCCTTCTCCTTTGGCTCTTGTTTCCTATCAGGGTTGGCAGCACAGGAAACAAGATGGGCCTGCAGCGCCCTCTTGTACACAAAAGATTTTTCCTTGCAATGGGGGCACTTGAATGTCTTTCCTAAGTGGCTGGGCACATGTGCATCTAACTTGGACTTCTTGAGAAATTCCTCTCACAGCCCTCATGTGGACACTTATGCTTTTTTGCAGTAGGATTGTGGCTTAACTGATGTTCCTTTAGGGCAGATGAATCCCCAATGTACTTCAGGCAAGTGGTACACCTGTATGGGGTCTTGTGGATATGCTTTGTCCTCAAATGATTTTTGAAGTGCTGTACAGTGGAGTAATTCTTCTTGCAGACTCTACACTGCAGGTTATCAGGGGACACATTATCAACAAGGTTCTCCAACAGGTCCCTTCTAGCTTCTGTACACAAGTCTTTGATGCCTGCTTTTTCTGCCATCTTGACCAAGGAGTTGTGGGCCTCTCTGATGGACTTATGCATGGAAAGTGTGGCTTGGTCCACCTGAGGTGGAGGAGCTGGGGTGGCACCCTACTGGTGGAGGGCCTGGGGACTCCTGCAGCTGAGCAAGGGCCTGAACAGACTCCAGCACCTCTCTCAGGAACCCTCCTTGTCTGATAATGTCATCCAAGTCTGCCCCCTTTGGATAGGGAACCTCAGGCCACTGCCTCTTGAAATCCAAAAAGTTCATCTTATCAGTGAAGTTCCCTGGGTCATCCTCAGTTAAATCATATCCTCCCACAGGAATGAGGTCAGTGCAGGTGAGGGCCTCAAAGACTTCTTGCAGCTCTCTTTCCTCCCCATGTTTCAACTTCTTCTTGGGGTTTACAGCCTGCAGAGTCATCTTGCCTAGAAATGAAATGGTACTAAATTGTGAGAACGGTTACAACGAATAATGGCCCTGCACATATAGAACCAGCCCCGCACAGGCCCTACACCAGTATTGTGTGGCGAGAAAAACAGTCCACACAAGGACCCAGGCTCTCGGCTGCACAAACACCGAATAACGGGCCCTGCACACAGACCAATGGCCCCACACAGGCCCTGCACCGAAAATCTAAAATGAAGTAAGAGGATTTTTACTTACATGTCCCCAGGTAATGGGATCTTCCTGCATACACCAATGTGAGGTCTGTGTCTTTCAACCCCTTATCGTGTCTAATCTTGAGCTGAGCCAGGTCTTCTGCTGTCAGGATTGTGATTGGAATTTGCCACATCATGGAGAGAGCAATCAGCATCCCCTGGTCCCCCCATGAATCAGACTCCAACATGTACATGAGATACTCAATGAAAGTAAATGGACCAGGTTCTTCAGGGTCATTCATGCATTCTTCAGATCCATATTCATGTTCCAAGAGAGTTTTCATCCATGTGAAACAAAATCCATGATTCAAGGCTACAAACTCCACAATTTGATATCTGAGATGATTACAATTCAATCCTCTCCTGATGGCAGCAAACATACATTGCCCATTCTTTGGTGTCTGGAACAATTCTAAAAATGCATTGGCCACCAAATATTCAGTCACCTTGGTAACTTGATTCAGATCCAGAAGGTTAAATTCAACAGCCTGCACCCAACCCCTCCTGGACAGCCTTGCATAATCATCTGGTACAATCCCCTCAGGAAGCTTCACTCTCTTTGTCATCTTCTGTAGCACTGGGACAGCCTTCTTAGATGACCCTCTGGTGATCCTGCCTGTAGAAGATGAGGACTCTTCAGGATCATCCAGTGCAGAAAGGTCCTCAATTAACTTCTGGTTGTACTCTTCATTTTCATGTTTGAGCCCTTCCAGGAGTCCAATGACATGGCTCTTGTGCATCATTCTCAACTGAATGGTTGGTGGATCTGCCAAGATAAACAGCATTGAAAGCACAATGAAAAACGTAGTTACAATGGCCCGCACAACTGAGTATGGCCCTGCACGAAATGCACCAGTCCCACACAGGCCCCACACAATCACCTTGGATCCATTGACTTAGTAACCCCTTGGATCTCTTGATCCTTGAGAAAATATAAACAATAACAGGCCCCGAACAAATGGAATGGGCCCACATGTATACTACCGGCCCGCATGGGCCCCACACATTTCAATGCGGATCCAATGGATCCTTCATGTTTAAGAATCTAGGCCAACAGATCTGCCAAGATAAACATAGCATTGAAAGCCGAAGAGGTAAACAAATGGCCCCGCACCATTTACAAGGGACCCGCACAGCCAGCATGGGTCCCGCATGGGCCCCACACAAAAACCAAAAATGACGTTTTTCTTACTTTTAGACACTTTTAGGACCCAGAACTTGTTGGATTGTTGTCTTCTAAATTACCTGTTATTTATGATATCTACAGTAGCTTTGATTCATCCATTTTTCATATAAAATTAAGCAGATACAAATTTTAGAAAATTCCAAAATAAACAAAAGCACTTACCATGGTTTGGAGGTAACTCCTTCCCCCAGGTAGCTGCACTCCCTAAGATGGTAACTCTGGCAGACATTTCAGCATAAAATAATCCAAAATAAAGCAGATGAAACAAAGTTACTGAAGAAAATATTCACAAAGCAAAACAATGGCAAACTAGCAGAATGGAGGAACTAAACAAATCTGACCTCAAACACAAAAAAGTTCCACATACTCAGCCTCATAATTACTGGCTGCTTGGCCAGAAAAATACTTGGTGCTTAATGTTATTTGTATTTATACATGAATTTCACAGTATTTATTGGAATTATATTTATGCAATATTAATACATGTATTTATTGTTAAAACTTGTATTTCTAGATTTGAATTTTGTTGTGAATTTATGATTTTAATTGTTAAATGTATATTTTATTGTTATGAATTTTGTTCAACAAGTTCATTTAATTTATTCCCATAAATTTTATAAACCCAGGGCATGTTATATAATAAATTTGTCTATGAACTTGTTGCACTAGTTATTGACCCGGTACATATATAACTCATATATTTGACTTATTGTGCTACCCTGTAGTCTAGACATGAGCTCATAGTAGGAGGAGCTCATTGTGATGAAGCAGTAGTCCAACAGTATATAAGGAAGAGCCCTGCTGGGTTCCCCAGAGTTTATTAGCAGAGATTTTACACTTTGACTTCAGTTAAAGCTGTATTTTGTTTGCTGTGAAGAATAAAAGCTACATAAAAGCAAACTAGAAGTAGTTTGACTATTTCTTTATTCAGGATAAATACATAGTTCATAGCAAGCTCAGAATCCGGATATAACATTATGTTTCAGTGATTTTTAAGTTTTGATAAATTCACTAAGTTTTCGTTACATCATCTGGGTAAAACAACAAAAAGTACCACTCGTTAAGATACAAACTGTCTTGTCTGAATTGGTAGACCATTCGCATGATGATCCAGAGGTCTTGGATTCAATCCCGACTGGGGGCAATTTGTGACGATTTTTTTGGTCTTCCCTGTGTAAAGATCGGTCAGAGATAATCTGACAGAAACGTCAATAGTGAAAAGCTCAAAAGAACTGCTCAGATTTGCCTGTGGTGTGACATCTCTCGCGTGTTGACTGTCAGGATTCCTGCTGAGGCTTTTCAATTCACATACTTTGGCAAGCATTCAATTTCAAGATCAATAATATGTTTATGATCTGATATCTAGTCGAGGTTTTCCTAAATTACCAGCAGCGCAAAGTTAACAGATCTCGCAATTATGTCATTCCTTTTTTCTCCTGTGCTAAATTTATTTGAGTTACTGATAAATTGGATGGGATATGCTACTCATACGTCCATGTGAATAATAAAAGAATTGACATGTTAAGGTATTTACAAGGAAATAAAACTTAAACTGAAGCACAAAAATGCCAGATCTGCTAGATCTGCCAGATCTGGCAACATTGTAGGATTACTGAAAACCCCCATTACTATGCATACCGTTACACAAAATATCTAAATGCGTAAAAAGTAGATGTTGTCTACTTGCAGGACAAAAATCATAACCATTTTTTGCAGAGAAATGTTTCAGACAAAAAGGTAAATGGAAATAATTTATATTTCGATATTTCGTTGTCACAGTTGTTGCTGCTTTGAAACCAAGATGAAGACTTTGGTGCTGTTGCTAATCTTGTCTGTTGTTGCTGTAACCATGGTATTCTGCCAAAGTGGAGGTTGGTTTCATTTGATGCGGTGTGTCATCTATCAGTGAGACAAACTGATCTGAATAAATGTTCATCTGAATTGATCTCACTGATGTTTACACTCACAACAGAAAACTGATATATTCGAGAAGATTTCTTATTTTCTTGTTAAATATTCAAGATAATAGAAAAGTAAGCCTGACTTGACTTTCTAGTTATCACTAAGAGTCAAACACCCTGTCAATAGTTCACAGGTGCTGGGGTTCAGGTGTCATCATCAGGGAATCTCATAGTGACATCATCAGAAAATCAATCACAGACTAGTAACATGATGACATCATCAACATCATCAGGGTTTTTTTCTTCAGAATGTTAAAAGTTTAGATTTGATATATAAATTTCACATATATTCAATCAACATTTTACTGTGTAATTTTTTTATGGACAAACAGGTGGTACAGGTCGGGCATGTTTAATTCGAAGTCATTTGTCGGGAATGTTTTCCTTTGAATTAAGTAAAACTTCGAATTAGCCGTGTCCAACCTGTGGCACCTTCGGAACGAAAGCAAGTTTTATACTCTTCAGTCTTTTGCTATAGGGTGTAAACAGGGTGTATTGATTAAAAATCCCACAATACATATAGTTTGACGTATAAGTTTATTATTTGTTCTTCAGAGGAGCCTGAGCCCAATCCCAACTTCAAGCTGTGTTCGAATAATGATACCACGGTAAGATAAGTTTCATTGTACAAATACAAAAAAGGGACTTAAGTAGAGAATGTACTTTGAGGCCAGTGTCAAAAAAAAAAGAAACAACTAGTTGAATTGTGGTTCCTTGTTTCATAAATTGTTTCAGTATATTTATTGGGAGGGGTCTCCCCTGGTCTCTAGTACCTGGTCCTTTTCTGGGGAGGGGTACCTGTAACCTGGAGGAGTTACCATCAGGAACACCGCAGAGGTATTCCCCCATGGACTGGACTGGGGTACCCCTCCCTCGAAACATGGTACTACTTTGCAGTTTTGATGACTTTCACTTATTTTTAAAACTGTTGATATATCTGTTTTGCTGGGTAAACAGATGAATAGATACCTTTTTGGAAGACAGTGATTGGTGTAACTTGTGGATCCAATCAGAACAGTATTTGGAAGTAACTAAGATAGATGTCACAATGTCAATTTTCATTTTGTCTTTACTAAATTATATCAATAGTAACGTTTTGCTACAAACCACACAAGATGTATTCTTTTTAATTTACAATCTTTGATTTATTTTAATATTACCTTTTCTTAACAATGCACTTGTTTTTTTAATTTATTTTTTATTTTTATTAGTAATTCTGGAGTTTGTATCTTTCAGTGCTGTCTTCCAAGAACATGCGCAAGTCTTTACGGGTTCGCGTATTATTGCAAGTATGTATTTTCTTCAAAAGGATGCTCTAGCTAAATCACATATGTCTGAATTCTATTAAAACCTGTTCAGGGAAGTTTCCTTAGATTATTTAGTCTTCACCCTGAAGGAAAATAGCGGAAACGGAGAAATCAGTAGTTTTTGAATTTTTGCTTGCCACGTGAGTCTACGGGAATCTCAGTTTTTTTAATAGTGCAGCCTCCACTGGTGAGCTTACAAAACTAAATCATTAAATAGGTAAAATGATAATAAATCAAAAATGAACTGGTCAGCTAGTAAATCAACAATTTATGAGCCTTCCATCCTTCACGCTCTTAAAACTGTTGATTTACGAGCTGTGACCAGTTCATTTTTGTCATCACCCATAGAAACAATCTAATATTAATTGCATTGTTACTGGTTTAGAAGTCCACCAGCACCACCAGCGAGACCCAGACCAGGAGGAGGAAGAAGACGAGGACGCCTCCCATGGTGGTTTTAGAATTAACATTTTTCTTCCAATATTATTTTCTCCAATTTCATCAAGAATCAATTCAATAAAGTACAATGTAAACCTTTTAATCTTCATCCCCTGAATTAAATAATACACAACAATAAATATTAGCTTAAAATGAAATTGTTTTTCCACTTTTAATTTTCTATTTATGCAAGGGAACCGAGTTTCACTAATCTTCGAGAAAAACTCCTACACCACGTCATTATTCCAAGTGCGTACACATTTTAAAAGAAAAAATAAAAGATAACTGAGATAACACGTCGCGGATGCAAGATTTTCCAAAGGTGGGAAAGCTGACTTCCCTCCGTTGCCAGGAGGATCGACATCCTACTTGGCAACAAAGAAGACGTCATTTTCTTGTCGTCAAGTGTGAAGTGGTCTCATTGGTAACCATGCAACCTATTTCTCTTTGTCGTCAGAAATATGTGGAGCCCCTATTCCTGACAACAAAAATATTGTTTAAAATGCATCGTTGTCGTCAAGTGTGAACGGGCCCTTAGGGGAGAAGTTCCAAGTGTGCCATATCTGATGTGCAACTGATCGCCCCATATCTGACGTGCAACTGATAACTTTTCAATCAAATTAATCCTCAATTCTCTGCCAATGCTTGTTTCTTATTTGTTTTTGTATTTTTTTACGCGAGTGTTCTGAAATAAACACGCTAGTTTCCGTCGACCAAACTACGATAAAACTGCGCCACTAGAACGGAAGGTCCAAAGTCCGACTGAAAATAGAAATATCAACATGGTAATTGTTATAAGTTGGTAAGAGAAATAATTCAGAACAATCTACTAGAGACACCAACAGTACATTCGAGTTTTGCTCAAGACAATTAAGAAAAACACAAAACAAAGCAAATAGTACTTGAGAAAATCTCAAGTATCTCAAAATATTAAGTGACATAGTCGTAAACCATATTAGAATTCATCATCTACGTCGGGGAGAAGGAAACCCATCGCCATTTTAGTTGATATTTGACAGAATAATATTGATAACAATCTCATTATTATTGAATTATTTTACAAAGCCATAGACATCTTTCCACCAAAGGCATGAGGTTTGGTGACTTACGTTCTTCCTCACTGTTGCACCCTGAGTAAAGTTCAGAAAATACTTGCTATTGCGAGAATGTCAGAAAATTCTGGCGAAAGTCTGTGAGAATTTTTTTTTGTTTGTTTACATTTTAGTTTTTGAAGTGTCTAAAAAAAACTATTGGTTGTACGTTGAAATACTAAGTATTCCCCTATTTCTGATACTAAGGAGGTCTTACTGACGTGAAGGTTTTTCAAGAATTATTTATATTTAAAATTTTAAGAAAAGTATTTTTTTCCTAGAATGAGATATTGAAATAAGCTCCACATCAGTCGGATATCCTTAGTATCAGAAATAAGGAAATACTTAGTATTTCAACATACAACCAGTAGTTTTTCCTAGACACTTAAAAAACTAAAAAGATTTCTCATAGACCACTATTATAAAACCTTCGTCAGAATTTTCTGTGTAAGTATTTTCTGAACTTTACTCAGGGTGTGTTGGAGGATCCTGCGTCTCAACCTCCCAGTAACCAGAAAATCATAGTCCTTGAAGTAGTGAAGCAAGTAAGCCTACATCAGTTAAAGTATAGGCACTTAAAATTTTTGAACTTAATCATATGTAACCTCACTTTATTAGCTAAGAGCTCGCCCACACCTGGATCGCAAGCATAACGGCACGTTCACATTGCACGGAACCTGGACTGGGACAGGGACAGCGAACGGGACTGGCACAATAGGAGACAATGGGTTCTGGTCCCATTCCTGGACCTGGTGCGATGCGAACATTTTTACACAATATATTTCAACCCATTTTTTTCCTTATACCCGTACTGGTCCCGGTTCCGTGTAGTGTGATCGCGCCATAAGACGCATTTGTCGATGAACGTTGATTACGTCTTACGCATGCTCATCTGTTTATCGTAACACATTGTGCATGGTACGACGAGCTCTGATGATTAAGCCTCGTTCACACGTAACGTTTCCATTTTGAGTTCGCATCAATGTCGACATCAACATCAACATTCTGTTAATGGTGATGCAAATACAAATGCAAACGCAGAGAATGGATTCAGAACTCATTCTCTGCGTTTGCATTTTCGTCACCATTTACTCAGTTGCAATCGCAATAGTTGACGTTAACGCTCAGTGTGAACAGACCCTCAATCCTAACGGAAGTTAACACATGTATTTTTACGAGCCCAGCAATCGAGTTTTTCCTTATGAGATAGTGTAGAATTCTACAGAATTTAAAATAAAAATTTGTAAAAAGTGGTTACAAATTTTTATTTGAACCCACTACCTCTTGCTTGAGAGGTAGATGTGCTAGCAGGGTGCCACAGAGACACATGTAACATGGAAAAAATTTAAATTGATCCTAATTCATGCTTCAGTGATTTATCACATTCTATAGAATTCCATAGAATTCTACAGAATGCTTCTTCATTAGGAAAAACTCGACTGCTTAGTTTGTATAATGATACAAAGTAGAAATAATTTGACCTTAAAACGTACTAAATAAAAACATGCTAACTACATATGGTTTAAAAATCCCCTTTTATGGTTGATAGCTTTTCAACTGATTTCCCAATCTCGGCCAATTTTAAAAATCTTACAACTCATGCGTTTTGGAAATAAACTATTCCGAGTTGTGTTTCATCTCGATCACTCGGTGACACTCTGTTGAAGCAATAGAAATCTGATCATTGAAGCAGGAAGTCCGAGCTTAGGCACCCGGATGAACAGGTTCTCTCGAGGATCCAGCTCCAGGAGATGATCTAAAATCGTTTCACGGCACAGATGTGTCAGACGTAATATCTTTGGTGGTAGTGGAGGAGAATTTAGAAAAAAGTTCTTAAAATCGGCTGTAAAAGGATCCTCACCAGCAGCAATCAGGAGCCGAGCGATTTCCACCTTCCTCGCGTATCTCCTGTCAGACTTCGCACACAATGTCACCAGATTATCTACCGTATTGTTCACCATAGCTCCTGCTCCTAACAGAGCTTTGATCTTTGAATCGGTTGTACATTCCATAAAACTACCCGGGATTTCAGATGCTACCAGTTTGCGCAGCAACATGGAACCATGTCCATCAGCTCCAGCTTCAGTCATCTGTCTGATGCAATCATCATTACGCCCCATGAGCGCATAAGACAAGGCTGATTCACCAGTATGACTTTTTGCGTTCACATCAGCTCCTGCTTCCATCAGCAGGACAGTACATTGGGCCTGACCTCTGATTAGCGCAAGCATCAGAGCCGTTTCATCATTATGATACATCATATTCACATCAGCTCCTGCTTGTATCAATAGATTCAGACATCTTACATTAATCCGTTCTATCGCATTAGTTAATGCAGTTTCCCCACTTCTGTTTCGACTGTTCACACTTGCTCCGGCCTTTAGTGAAATATTCACGATTGCATCTTTTTGCACTGCCAACATCAAGACAGTGTCGTATCCCGTGTGTGGTAAAGTTACGTTCACATCCGCTCCTGCTTCAATTAGCACTTCTGAACAGTTAATATACTCTCCTATTATAGAATACACTAAAGCCGTACGATTTGAAGAGTCACAGGTATTTACATCTGCTCCTGCACGAATCAGGAGTCTAACAACTTCTACGAGCCCATTAAATGTTGCAAGAATTAGTGGTGTAAATTTATTTCAGACATTTTGGTCTCCCTCCAAGAGCAACATAGAACAAAGCGGTTTTCTGTTCACCGTCTTCCTTGTTCACATCAGCTCCTGCTTCTGCTAACGCTGTTACACAATTGAAATGTCCCTCTTTGGCTGCTTCTAACAAAGCAGTATTGCCAGTATTTTCGACAGTGGAGTTCACATCGGCTCCTGCAGCTATTGCCCTGTTCACAATATCCAGACAGCCCTTTGTCACCAATATTTACACTGTCTTGGTTTGTGTAGTAAAACTCAACCCCAGTCAGAATTGAGTGTCTGCCAGGT
>JBCAUG010532856.1:0-14895 GCA_038406175.1 Haplosyllis leylae | reverse complement strand
GGTGGAGAGAAGTTACGTAATCACTATGAAAGGGTGATTACGTAACTTCTCTCCACCATAGTGGCCCTATATTCTCTTTCATTGTTTGTGTGCTCTATTGATTACCTGTTTTGTTCATATTCCGGATGATAACAAGGTGAAGAGCAGGAGACATTTGATGGCATAAATAAGTTTAGCTGATTTGCGATGATATTTCTGATGATATGTGAGAAGATAACTAAAATGATATTTAAATAATAATGTGATTACAAAACATCAATTTAACAATATGCTTATATGTGTTTATATATTTGTTGGGATCTTTTGGAGTTGAAGTGTGAATTAAATGCAAATGTATTTACTCTTTTGACAATATATAATTTAAAATGGTTTGTTATATTTGAAATGCCTCTTATGAATACTAGTGTAACACATTATAGAATGTCATGTATTCGAGTTTTTCACAGTAAGATCAAATTTGACATTTTAAGACAGGATTTACATCAGACATGCTTTAATGATTTTTCAAATGTGAAATGGTTCATGAAACAAACTTGAGTTAAAGATCTGCAAAGTAGCACAGGCCTCTGTGGCCCATTTTGGTAAGCATTCAACCTTAGATCCAATGATGGTCAATGTTGTGAGCTTAAATCCCACTGGAGTCAACTTTTTAAATTTTTTTGAACTTCTTCATGTCAATTTAGGCTTAAAATGTAATTGTGATCTTATCATGAAAAACTCTAATCAGTTGCTAATTTATCTGAACGTTTGTAGATCTGTTGTAAAAGCGAGTTGTTCATTTAAAAAAAAAACCTGTGCTATTCTTGTATTTTCACTTGTGAATGTAAAATAAAGTGTTTACATTCGTGTTTTTCCTATTTTGTTTTTGAAATTAGGTGAATTCATCTAATTAGTTGAATTAGACACGTGCTTCATGGATACTGGAATTTGTTATCTATGGATAGTAATTTGTCTACACATAGTCTAAGGTATTTAGCTATCCATGGGAACTTTGAAGGGGCAGAACCCAAATCAGTTTCATGGACTGAAGTTCATGTTTTATAATTTGATCAATACTGATGAATTTTTTGTTTCATTTCTTTTAACAAGTGTCTCCTATCACACGGAGGAGGGAACCCAGATGTTGCGCAAAACCCAAATAATGCAATTCCATGCATATCGCGAAACAAACATTCACTTTTTGTTAAAGTACGTCAGCTTAATGTGCGGGAGGTCTCCTGATCAAATCCCAGAATCCTACCTCTGCTACATATGTGGCATGTAGGGAACGCAACTGTCTGCCATGCCGGCCATCAAGAGGTCGGCGGGTGTTGCACCAGAGGTGAATCTGGGGAATCCATCATGCACAGGCGAGGAAGGATACAAGTGAGGGATGCACCCTGGCTTTGAAATGCAGGGCAGACATCACCAAAAGTCCAAAACAGGGTTATCAGTGGCCCAAAAAAAAAGACATGTGTCCTCGAAATTGTTTTTTAAATAAAAACACATTTTAAGTTAAATTAAACTCTCGATCTGCTGCAGAACCATTCACTAGGAAAGGACAATACTTCTAACACATATTTGGAAATTAAGACTTTGTCATTCGGCTTTATTTTTGGTTATCAATTATGTAAACCTTCCGTTGAACCTACACATAATTGCGAGTTAAATAGAGCACACTATCTACTCAAAAGCCATCCATCCGTGATGGCACTGATACAAACTCATACTAGATATTAACCAATACTTTTTCATTCCATTCATATAGAACGCCTGATCTACTCTCTATTCATCAGGAACAAAAATGGATATATCACAGATACAGGAGGGATTTTAATCTTTTGTCCTTCACCTATCAGTTCGCGGTACAAAAACTACTGGGGCAGGTGTGCCCAGATTTCAGATAGCAATCGAGTTTTTCCTTATGAAGATGCATTCTGTAGTGTCCTATAGAATCTGAAACTGTTTACTATGTTACCTGTGTTTCTATGGTGCTCTGCTAGCACCTTCGACTTTTAAGCAAGACGTAGTGGGTACAAATACCATTTTTACACATTTTTATCTAAATTCTGGTTCTACAGAATTTCATTTGGAAAAACTCTAATGGGAAATCTAAGCTTCAGTTAATCAAGCACTTGAGTTGTCACGTAACACACACCTTGCTGCTGCACGATCTGCAGGAACATCGGCAATTTCGTACTGTTGTTGAACAGTCTGGAAATTCTGATCCCATACCAGATCTAAAGATAAAAGTGTCGTTTTGGACCATTTCCTCTTTGAATAATTTGTATCTTACTATATTTTTCAAATTATTGTTTAATGTTTATTTTAGAAAGAATATAAAGATATAACCAGTTTGTCGTCATCTTGTAATTTTTCGAAACTAAAAATTATGTCAGGCATTTTTTACCACTGTCAATGCACCAGGTAAATTGAGAACTAAATCAAGCATAACTTCTGTTCTGTTACCACATCTGGTGAATGTAGTTAAGTTGTCAGAATTTTAGTGGTGCTAACATTCTGACAGTTTGAAACTTTTGAACTTTGAATTTGAACCTGGTGACAGATGATTAAAGAGTCACCAAATGGCCCCTGCAATCAAACTGAAAATTTGAGATTTGAGTTTTGTCATATTTTGTAAGATCTGACCTTGCACGGATTAAACATTACTCTTTGTACAAATAATAGTTCTCACCTCAAGTCACAAGAACAATCCATAAAAATACCAAAGTGTCGTACGTTAACCAATAATATGTCTCTCTTCGTTGTTATCCGTCAGTAAGTTTATTTTCTCTGCATTTAGGTAATAGAAGACAAGTATTTTTGACTGATGCCTTTTCTTCTTTGTTTCGTTAAGTCTATGTTTATCGAATGAAACTTCAGCGTCTGTTAACTTTCAAGGGACACGGCATAACTTTCTACTTTATTACTGCCTTCATATTAGATCATTAAAGTTTTAAAGACAAGCATACATAATTTTATTGGATTAAATCAAATGATATGCTCTGAACAGACGTCACAGTCCAAAATAGGAGTATCAGTGGTCACATAAAAAGGACTTCTGACCTACAAAAATATTTCAAAAATAAATTTTTTTTTTTTAAAGTAGATGTCAGGATAAAAATTTAATTCGTTTGCTTACCGTGTTTCTTTACAGAAGAATGATGTTTCATTGACCATGCGAAAAACTCTCCCCGTTTCGCATATCTGCCTCCAGATCTTTGTGACCTTGGCCTTTGCAGCTCAAGGTCATGAAATCCAATGCAACTACAAGGAGGTTGAGGCAAAACGTGCTGAGCGGTCGACAATTGAATGTTCTCTCAGGTTTGAAGGGGAAATAAGAAATAACGTCTGGTTACACTTCATTGACCTCATCAACATTTATTATATGTACTGGACCTGAATGTCATCATTGCGAAAGTTTTAAAATATCTTCAAATTAGATTTTTCAAGTACAACTTATTTCTAAAGACAAAACATTAATCTTTCTACCAATGATCTGCACAAATGTGTATTGAGAATGAGATATTTTAACTTCTTGGTATCTGAGAACAACTTAAACTTGAACAACTTAAACATCAAAACTTATTTTGAGAAATTTTTTGTTGTTGAATTAAAAACATATTTCCTCATAATTAAGTGTAGTAAGTATTGAATCTCTGTTGGCGCTCCGACTGAATTCCAAAGCGTAGATGAAAATCTGTTCCATTCGGGTTTTTCAGGATAGGCGTTTCTGTCAGATTATCTGACAGATCTCTAGAGAGGGAAGAACAAAAAAAATCATCAAAAATCGCCCCAGTGGGGTTGGAACTTAGGACCTCCAGATCATCACTCCAATGCCTAACCAACTGAGCTAGGCAGGAATCTGTTCGGCAGGAGATTTTTGAAGTGAGCTTTGTTTGTTTCATGCACCACTTCACATGTTGGACTTAGTTCATTTCTAGAATCAATAGGGTATGACTTTATAAAGGCCTTAATGATTCACACAGACAATCAAATGGTGATTTAGCTCAGTTGGTAAGTAAGGCATTGGAGTGATGATCCAGAGGTCCTGGGTTCCAATCCCCCTGGGGGGCAATATACAGTTGTATATCTTTTCAGATGTTCCCCTGACATCCACTGTATGGCTTATCAGTTTAAAGAATCCGCAGAGAAAAATTGTTTTGTAATACATAGGAGCTTGGCAGAAGAATCCGAACAAGAATTTACGCCAGGAGGGGACACCACCGTGTTCACAAAAGGTACTAAATATAGATCAAATTATTTTATGCAAAACTCAGAGATACATTTGAAATATTTTTGTGCTCTTTAATTAATGGGTTAAATAAGAAAACAAATGAAACAATCTACCTATTCTACAGATTCTCAGTCCCACATGAAGGATTGGTCACAACCAGATATTGGAAATGACAGTGATCCTGTGGTATATCAGAACTCTGACGATATGACAGGAATTACATTCTATAGTGGTGACAACATAGTGGTAGAGAGTGTCCTGGTACTAGGAAGGGTGAATATTAATTGAAATCTGTTTCTCTAGAATGAATTTGTCGTTATTTTATTTTACCCAACCTCAATTCAGTTGTTCCCAAAGAGGAGCCCGCAGAAAGGTGCCCAGTCTATTTTTTCATTTTTATGCAGTTTTCAAGAAAGATGGCTACAATAGTGAGTTGGCGTCCGTACCTTCAGTAGTTGCACCTGCCGCCGTCTTAGAAATCCTTGAGCCCCGATGCCTAAATTCAATGTGATAAATTATACCGTATGAGTATTTTCCCAAAATATTTTAAATGGCAAATATTAGATTTGTCAGTCCACAGAGGAAACTTCTAAGCAAGTGAACGTTGTGAATTTTAAGCTAAATTCAAAATATCAGACTTGTGTGTTATTAGCAATTATTCTGATGACCAAATGATTCCAAAGCATTCCAAAGAACTTTTTAACAATCTATTTTAGAAAATTGAAATCAGAAATTGTATTTTTTTAGGAAATTCGTTCTCAGTAGCTGTATAATATGGTGTGACTTATTTGGCAGATAAGCAACAGAGTCCAAACTGACAGGTCTCTGTCTCAGTACGTGGATCTTGGAGATCTATCTGCCGCTTGTGTCACTAAACCTTCAACCTGTGGTTTGGATGGTGGAACTGTTTCTCTTTGGATGAAGATAATAGAATCTGGATTCATCATCACCTCACGTGGCAAACACAGTGAAGGATTTTCAGTTGGAGATGATGGTACAGAACTGAGGTTAGTGTAGTATTTGACAACACTTGGTAGCCAGGGACACCCTATGATGAATCCTTAATGTTCTGAAACTAGATCTACCCAATCAGTACAATATCCCAAAATATATCTAAAGCATCAGATACCCTATAATCATCCATCAACTGACTTGTTGCTGGAGGTAACAATTGGTAACAAGGAAGACTCCCTCCATCAACAATGGGTTCAATACCTCGAACACTTCAAAACATGCATCTGACAACTAATTTCCTATTTTATGGTCCGGCGTACACATAGTGTACACGGGCCAAATAGTATCCAACATGAACTTCTTGAGGGGGCGGGGAGAATTTTTACCCAAAAACTTAGAAAATATTTGGGTTTGGTTTTGAGCAGATTTGGACTCAGAATCAAAAGTTGAAAGTTGGAATTTTACTCCCCCGCCTCACTGGACATATGGAAATCCAAATCTCAAAAATTTTGTTCATTGCTAATGCGCGGGACAATCTTGATTTCAATGGCCACCATCTTTAGTAATTCAAGATGGCCACCATTCATCACCTCCCAAATTTTCCTGAAATTTTCGAATTTGTTTATGTTTGGTCCCCACCACCCTGCTGTTTCCACATGAGAGCCACAAGTGAAAATCGCGTGTTGCGCACTGCTGCCCTCCAACTACCACAAAAGAGACCAAAAAACAGTCCGTCAACCACATAGGTGGCTCTGACTAGCCACCAATCAATGTACGAGTTCACAAGTCACGCAAGAGGATATTTCATGAAGTTGTGTTAAAAAAATGAAAAACCCCGGATTAAATTAACAGCCTTAACCTTTGTCAATTTAAGAACACTTTTGCATCATTTTCAGATACAATGTAGCAATAAATGGAACCACAACGAGGAAACAATTGGTAACAAATAATCGCCCATCTGGATGGTTTCACATGGTCTTAGTTCTCCATGGAAACAGAGGAATTAAAGTTTACAACAAGGTTGTACAAACTGAACCAGTCAGCACAATTAACCGAGCAAGACTATACGTTTCTGCATCCGGCACAACTGTCATTGGTAAAAAGTTCACAGACACAGATGAACACTATGTCAGTGTTGCTGTGGACGAACTGTCCATGTGGAACCGCGCACTCTCAGAGACTGAAGTGGCTCAGATCTATGAGAAGGTAATCTAACCAATATATCTTTCAGACCATAAATTTTCAAACCGATTAATACAATTTAATATTTCAGCCACAGAATTGAACTTCAATAACAAAAATCAAATAGTACAATGTGCAATGATCTTATCCCTCATACACGGTTGATTGAAACTATGGAACCTATGACATCGATCATGCAGCTGTCAACAAAATATCAACTGAAGCAAGAATCTACAAAGTCAACCAGATTCTTAGGCATAAATTCCTATAACTAAAAATCTGACATCACAAACTAGAATATTCACATGATGGCATTCCACTGACATCATGGAGATACCAATCACCTGATTAACCAAGACCTAATTATCATAAAACAGCCAGTAATATGCAATGATCTTGTGTACTCTTTCATAGATCTATAATCACTCAGCTGACTCTTTACAGACAGCCATGAAATATGATATGTGTCAAGTTTTGAAGCTTTTGATTTAAATGATGATATTATACTTCAATATCCTTCATCACCCATCTTGATTTGCTTCGGTCACTTCAAATTTATTCAACTTCATTCCGTCATTGTATTTGATTCTATTACTCAAAATATCCCATTTGTCTTATGTTTTTCATTGTATTATATTGTATTCACTTTAATGTATGTATACAGTTTGCATAATAATTTGGGATTAAGAAAAGTTAAAATATTTCTCGTCTCGTATATAATAATAGGAAACAAAAATGTGGAACATGCTTATTGTGTCTTTGGCCAATTGAATCGTGTAATCATATTTTATTTAAATATCCTATGTACATATTTGAAAGTAACTAATTTTACTTTTACTTTTATATCTCATATTTATTGCATCAAAACTAATTTTGTAGTTATCCAAAATCAATAAGTACTTTATCATAACTTTGGAAGCGTACATCGAGTATTTTGTATTCTGTAATCTGCTGTCAAGTTTGCATTTCCTGAGGTCACATGGTTGTCTAGGGTATTTACAGGGGATGGTAGGACCATAATATTCATACTCCACATAAAGTAGTTCCTTACAGAGGATGGGGTCAGGAGTCCTGATCTTGCGGTGGACACCCCCTTACTACATCTTGTGACACAAATAACAGTGTACTTTATGAAGAGTTCATCACAAATAACATTAACTGCTCGGAATTGATGTCGACTGTACACCAAATATGAAATGTCATCTAAATGAAGTAAATGGCCACATTTTTAGAGGACAATAAATATTGGTATGTTATAAAAAAATGGGTCCCTAGTTATTAGCAATTTTTGCTGATTTTAAACAAATACTAAATAGACCTTAAGTTCTGCCAAAGAAACCTCAAGGGAAACTTGGGATCAATTGTCAAAAAAAGAGACATTAAAGTGCATACTGGTAGTGTAAAACTTGAAAGCTACTTGAAAAGGGAATGAAGGAACTGAGATGAGTGATTATTGTCGTTTGCACTCTTTCTTTTAGACAGACCAAGAAGTATAGATTACAACGGTAATGATAAGGAGGAATTTATAAGGCCCTGTATGCTAATTACAGGTGCGACCATCAACCATACACATTGATCTTCTTGTTTACGAAAGCCATTTTACAATATCAGATCAACGTGTACAACAATTGCAATTTCTTTGTTGATGTCGTGAATCAAATGACATGAACATGATGGAAGTTCTTGCAGAAATTGTGTGGTTTTTCGCCTGTATGTTCATAATCCAGATGAGACAGATCAAAGGTAAAGTTGAAGGTAAGGTAAAGGTAAAGGCAAACTTTTTTAAAGCTGGGGGTGTTTTCAAGATGTTTATTTTAGGCTTTTCTGAAGAAATGTGCTTAAAGTTTGGGTTTGTAAGATAGGCTTCATGAGCGAACTAAGTTAGTGCATGTCCACTCGACGCAAGCTCATAAGCACTGGGAGCAAAAGTTTCACCATTCATCGTGTTTATGATATTTTTATGGTTCTGACTGTGGAAATGGTACAGTGGCGGATCTACCCTCCCTCTGGGTCCAATTTCTTTCATTTTTATGTGGTTTTCGGGACAAATTTGGCAAAATAATAGGTTGGCACCCTCACCTCGGGGGTTGGCGCCTCCCTGTCTGGAAAATCCTGGATCCGCCCCTGTGAGAGTACATTTTTACGCTATTAGTTGCACTGTGACATGAAAAGTTGACGGTTTGAAAAACGACGCCGTGAAAAGACGCAAAACACTCATTCGTTAATGTGACATAAATTTATTATGACGTCACGATGGTATTACCGTCAATGACTATAGCTTAACGGAGGTCTGCTTATCATTAAAGCACCAAGGTATTCCGCCTCAATCAATCAGTGAGCTGAATCTAAACGAGTCAAAGGTTATGCATCAGATATTCAGAACTACTGGACGCCATTTCGTAACACTGGTTCAACCGTATTTATCTCAGGTGACTGCATCACATCAGCAGACACCGTTCCAGCTTTGACGATCCTGAATACCCTGAACTCATCAGTCTGCGTACAGCTGGGCAGTAAATCTAATGGTAATTTTCCCGAGATAACAAAATTACTGCTGAAGAGAGCCTGCCTCAATAAATCTGAAGTAAGTATATTATTTTGACATTGATTTTCGAACTATTTCTTTATTACTATTTCTGTTTGTGTTTTTTAAAGAAATTCCAAATTTAAATTGAAATACTTTCAAAACATAAATGTCTTCTTAAATTTTAAAAGATTCAACACACTGTACCCTCAAAAGACTGAACGCCCATTCGCGTGCACACAAAGGTCTCCCTAAATTATACAAAGTTAGCAACATGGTCAACAAAGGGTTAGGCAGGAAAGAGCAAAATAAATTCAGCAAAAATATACACCAATAAATTAATGCTCAATTAATTCAAGAAATGTTCTAAGTCCAGAAAGTGGAGTGGTGCACGAATCAAATTTCAGTTTGTATCAGGTCGTTGGCAGCTTTGTATAAAATAGGAAATCCTAAATTTAATTACGCTTCCAAAAACCTCAGAAAACAGGCATGAATAATGATAAGTTATTTATTTTTTAAATTGCAGGTAGAAATTATGGCACTATTCTCTGGTCAACAAGACTGCTCAAAGGGGAAATTTATGTTCGTTCATCAGAATAATTCCGATTGTTCCTGGAAACGTAGATGTCAGAGTCTGAGATCAAAGCCTCATGGAAACAATGGAACTCTCTGCTTGGTAAGCCTTTTGAAGATAATTTTACAATGATAAAAATAACAATGGTTACAGAAGATAATTTTATAGATTTATTTTGTTTCAGATCAAATGCCCTGGACAGAAATCTCTTGGTGAGAAATATGAATTACAATTGATCCGTGGAGTTGCAAAACAAAATCTCACTTTGTGTGGCCTAAAAGTATATCAAGGTAGCTCTCCTTAGTTCTTCATTTCAAGAAAATTAGTTTTTAAGAATATTTAATTCATTTTTTGCAAATATTCTGTTCATTAAATGGGTAAGGTTGCTTCCCTGGAACCTGCGAATGATTGCCTTACATCCTTTAATGGCAGAAGTGACCACTTGATTTTTGTTCAAAAAGATATTGTTGACCTGAAGGGAATTTCTCATTTCGGACCATTGCTCGTAATAAAGCGCCTTTTAATGTAATATTAGTCTTTCTGTTTGTGACAAAAATCGAGTGGAAATATCTTTCTCTGCAGATACTTGCAAGCCAAACCCATGTAAGAACAGTGGTGAGTGTGATGACAACATTGACTCCTACACCTGCAGATGCAAACCTGGATTTACTGGAGACAAATGTGAACAGGAAGTGGATGAATGCGCCAGTAACCCTTGTGAAAATGGTGGAACATGCATGGATCGGATTAACGGGTTCACCTGCATCTGTGTTAAAGGATTCATGGGCGCTATCTGTCAAACCAACATGGATGACTGTGTGAATAGCACATGTGAAAATGGTGGTACTTGCGTTGATGGTGTGAATGAGTTCGCATGCAGTTGTGTTGCGGGATTCACTGGGGCCAGATGTGAGACAGACTTAGATGAATGTGCCAGCAGCCCCTGTCAAAACGGCGGAGTGTGCATGGATCTTGTGGACGGGTTCAGCTGCTCCTGTACTGCGGGTTTCTCAGGAACCACTTGTGAAGCAGAGGTAAACGAATGTGACAGCAATCCATGTCAGAACGATGGAACATGCACCGATAAACTGAACTCTTACATTTGTGACTGTCCAACTGCTTACACTGGAAAGAGATGTCAGAGGGGTAAGATTTACTTTAGTTACTGAGTGATTGTAATATTAGTTGAAATGTAGACTAAATATTCTTCAAGATATCCACTGAAATCAAAAACAACAAAATTACAGAAAAATATTTACATTTATGTCATCGTGGAAAACACGAAAAACATATGTTCGAAAATAATGTCAGGGAAATAGTAGTCATGAGATCTGAGTAACATTCTGGTATTTTACAGATTGTACTGGAAACTGGATTCAGCCATTAAACTGGACGGGAGGGGATCCGGTTGTTTATCGTAACTTTGAAGACACACCAGGGATTACACTGGTCAATGGTGCGCAGATTGTTTCCGGGAAAGTAAGTCTATATGGCTCGTTTCTTTGGTAATTGTCGTTAAGTAAATTTGTGAATATATTTAAGACTTTCCTTTGTATTACAGTGTAATCGGTGATTAATTTTACAGGTGTGCAATGGTGTCCAAACTGACAAGTACCAGAATCAATACGTGGATCTTGGTGATCTGTCTGTGGCCTGTATTACAAAACCTTCAACATGTGGTTCGGATGGAGGTGCCTTGTCTATGTGGATCAAACCAATGTCCTGTGGCTCCATTGCTGGTGTCATCAGTTCTTTGGGCTCGCTTGCAGAAGGAAGTAGTTTGCGGAGGAGCACACATGACGTAATTATCTTAATGACGTATTAATTCATGCAAAGTTTAACTGTGGTAACATTTCCTTTTGAATTTTTATTTGATAGTGGGTTGCAACCATTATCCATGGCGTGATTTGGCTTCAAAACTCACTTTGAAAATTTAGCTCCATTGTCACTTGTTATCATTGCTCATTTTGCCTTTCTTAATCACCCTAAATAAAGTTCAGAAATTCACTTACTTTTTCGAGTATGTCAGAAAATTTTGACCAAAGTTTTATAATGGCTGTCTATGAGATTTTTTTAAAGGTTTTGAAGTATCTGGAAGAACCTATTAGTTGTACCAAGTATTTGGGGTGGAGTTATTTTGATTATCTCATTCTAGGAAAAAGTTTATGTTTTCAAAATTTTAAATAAACATAATTATTGAAAAAAGAAATTCTCATAGAGGAATAAAACTTTGGTCAGAATTTTCTAACTTCCTAAAAAAGTAAATGTATTTTCTGAACTTTATTCAGGATGTTAGTGGACAGACAGACATCAGGCACACAGATTATTGTAAGACGCTCTGAATACATGAATATAAATGCGAATTCAAAATTGATATATTTTCAACAGTCTGTATGTATGCAAACTTAATAACTTCCTCCAGAGACACATCCATACAAAATGTCTTTTCCTTTGCTGCTGGACCGATGCTAAAATATTTGCGTTTATCTTCCTAGATATTATATGTGGCTGAGAACGAAGTTAATCTGGCTGGATATTACTGGAGTACCTAGACCTACTGGTTGGTTTCATGCCGTACTGACTCTACGCGATGAAGACATCAACGTGTATCACAACAAGATCATACAAAATGGCCAGAGAATAGAAACTACTAATTGGGCAGGGGAAGCATCCGGCAATGTAGTGATCGGCAAAGCGTATATTGACAAAGACTTCAACATGGGAAGTGTGAAGGTGGACGAACTGGCCATGTGGAACCGCGCACTCTCTGAGGTCGAAGTGGCTCAGATCTACGACGCTTTCTTTGAATAGTTTTAGGTTGGTATAAATTAAGTAACATAAGTGACTTAGTGGACCATACAGGAAGACATAATTTAATCAATCATTTTGCTATGGTAAAAACAAGTTTATCTAAACTGCTTGTCAGCTTTTTTCATGATTTATTTCAACTCTCTTTATTTATTTATACAATATGCCTTAAGCCTTGTGCAATGCAAAATACATTTCCTATCCTGCTACACTGATGTTTTAATGGTTACAGATCTATTCTCGCCACACTTTCACAAAACGTGGTGGACTAAAATTACTGAGAGTTAGAAGTTTCATAATTATGATATTTTATTCAGTATAGAAAAAAATTGGTTGGTAAAAGAATAACTGAGAGAATTTGTAATTAAAGGTTTGGGAGTACGTTCATGCAGTCACCTGAGATAAGATGCAAACAGGCACTGCGACAAGATTCATGGCTGTAGAAGTAGAAAAAAACTGTAAGTCTAGTAGACTCAATCAATGGAGTTTTCCCTAAATGGAGCAGAACTTTCAGTGAATTCAGTGAGTTCAGCGAATTGAGAGAATCTGAAAAATCATTGAACCATGAATTAGGGTCAATTTAAGTGTCCTCTCTTTTACAAGTGCGCTCAGGTACAGTGCTGGTTTTCTCACAGGAGATAGTGGTTTCGCGTCCTGCTGTTGACAATTTTTTTTCATATTCAGTAGATTCTGTTGATTCATTAGAATTACTTTAGGAAAAACTCAAATGTGCACATTACAATTGTGTGAATTTGAACATTCTCTGTGGTGGCAGTAATGATCCTCTTCTACGTTTGTTTGCATACACATAGATATAAACGATTCAAATCGAGATCTATGTTAGATTCAGGTTCTTTCAGAAATGGTAAGCATAACTATTAGCAAAGAGAAATCAAGAAATATACTATTATAATACAAGTAATTCGTAGAAAGAGTCCACAATTACACACAAGGAAGAAAACATGATTGAATGGGTAAATATTGTTTTCCTTTATAACATTTTTATAATGCTTCAAATCATTGGAAGCAAACTGTTATATCATGCATCAGTTTCTTTCATCTCATACATGTTCATACTCCATTATTATTTGATTCGGTCACTCATATGTGCTCACCATTCACAATCGTACTCCATTTTTTATTTGTTTTAGTCATTCATAGTTACCCACCATGATTCACAATCATATTCCATCTTTATTTGATTCAGTCATTCATAGTTACTCACAATCATTCACAAACATACTCCATCTTTATTTGATTCGATAATTCATGCTTACTCATCATCATTCACAATCATACTCCATCTTTATTTGATTCAGTCATTCATAGTTACTCAGAATCATTCACAATCGTACCCCATCTTTATTTGATTCGATCATTCATACTTACTCACCGTCATTCACAATCATACTCCATTTTAGCAGAGCTGTTTTAACAGCTTTGCTCTTTAAATGGGGTATGTTTTTGGGTGAAATCTCACAATATCTCGCAAGATTTGAGAGATTTGAGAGAATGAAGCACTCTGATTGGCTGAGAGGGGTGGTTACGTGACTTTACAGTGAGATCTGGGGAGGGAACAACAAGTTTAGTTCCCACGTGTCATTCCCACATCTAAGCAAAACAGCTCTGTATGAAGCCTTCTGGCTTCCTTGTTATTTGATTTGACCATTCACCTTTATTTTGCCAATTTTATTAACTAGGTCTCACAGCATACAATTTGTGCATATATCCAATTTGAAGTTTGTATTGTAAACATTGATACTAGTTATTAGATTAGATTTGAATATGAACTGATCTATGCATAGTGCAAATGAACATTTCACCTATCCATGGGTAGTCACTTTAACTGTCCATGTGTAATTAGATGAATTAGTCTAATTCATCTAATTTAGCAAGGTCCAAAACCAAAATAAAAAAAACACGATTGTTAGATTGTGTAACCTTCGTCAACAAAACCTTAACGGTTTCAGCCCATTTGACATGTGATATGTGAGCTTTTTGCTATGGCCGTTTATTGTGAAATATAGTGGAAATACTCTTTAGTGGAATGTGAATAAATTGTGTTTACCGTCTCGTGAATTAGTTGTGAATGTCATGTAATTTAGGAATGCAAAAATGGTGTAGATACTTTCTATGGTATTGGGGTATTTTATATATTTTTAAAAATTTTCCTTCATAATGCAAGTTATCACAAAATGTATAATTGATCTGTAGCGAAAAGCAATAACAAACAATAAATTCTTTTTGTGAAAAATAAAAACTATAGATGAGATTATAGATCATGATTCATTCATTTTTAACTGGAGATTGAAAAAATGACAAAGGCGACGTTTCTGTTGTGGGGAACCTACTGTATAAAACATCAGAAAGCCAGGGGTGTTGAAATTCAAATCATTTCCTGTGATAACATGATAAGATATATTTGATAGATAAATGTTGTCATTAATTTATAATTGTTTGGAAACGTAAATGTTCTTTGTTTCATTCTTAACCCTTATCCCGCCGACTGTAACTATTGTGCTTTTATGGTGTTTGAACCGAATTGGTGCAAAAACTCGAACAGATAGTTTTGCACAGCTGCCTGAGAAGCATTTAGCGTGACGATATCAGTACTTCCAACAGGTAACCTTTATACTG
>JBCAUG010532745.1:0-14896 GCA_038406175.1 Haplosyllis leylae | reverse complement strand
CCTTATTGGCACAATGATCTTTTGTGATGAATCAATTCAAAGAGGTCAAACTGTTGACTGAATGCATTCCCTGTTCAGTGAGGTGCAACAGGTCAATAATGGATGTGATTTAAGTCAGATAATAGCCTCAGAAGTGTACATTTTTGAAGTAATGTCCGAGGCTGATGCCTCGGACATTATTCTTCAATAATGTACACTTCCTCGGCCATTATCTTAATCCTAAGCACCCTCATTATGGACTTCAAAGGTGTAATAGTTTAGTGTGAATTTTGGTCAATATGGTATTGTGTGCAGAAATGCTAGGAATTACACATAATAAGTTCAGGTATGTCTATTTGCGGAGTATTTCAACAGACCCGTCGGAAGGTGGGACCCTTCCTGGTGAAAATCCTACTCTTTTCTTCGCATATCCAGCCATTAAAAGCAGAATTGAGGCATTCTGTTAGTGTGTAAATTGGTTTAAAATGTCACTTGGCGAAACGGTAAAATGTAAATAAAAGTAAACCCAAGAAAATAATTATGATTGTTAATTAGTTAGTGAACAAGCATACAACAAATTATGATTGTTAATTAGTTAGTGAACAAGCATACAACCCCATAGAAGTGACATGTGCAATTGATGCCCAAAATCCATCCTAAGTGGTGCAGGACAATTATCATGCAGTAAACTGAGATGAGAAGCAGAAGGCTTATCCGATGGGACATCAAAGCCAGGAAGGACATGGGTATGAATAAGATGCAACACCCGCAAGGTACCCACGGTGTGATGATACTTACAAATATGCAGCTATTGTTCACAGCGTTATCTTCAAAATAAGTAGCCGAAATTAGTTTCCAATCTGAAGGGGAATGCAAGGTAGCAAACAAACAAGCTGACGAAAATACACATCTGGTATGACTTTGAAGCACTGTCATGCAAGTTAAAATGCTACACAGGTATGAACAATAGCTACAGTTTTGAGAACTAACAATATAAAAGTAATGTGCACACTAACACCAGCTGAAAAAGCAAGTTCAGATAAGCTGGAAACCAAAACATTCGATAAAACCTAAACTACTGTCGTGAAGACATACACCTAAGAAAGAGTATGCCTCCATTGGAAAGAAGACTGAAGACTCATTGTTAGGCTTAGGGTTTGCGTGAAATATTTTATTATCATTGCGTAAATGAATTTCTAGTATTTATGGGGTCTTGAACTATTAATTGAATGCATTAGATATAACTGGAACATTTTGTACTAAGTATTGTCACCTCATACCTCCATGTTTGTCGCTTCGTTTAATGAGAATTGGTATGCCAAATGTTCCCCGTGGAAAACCGATGTTCTTAACAGCCATCAAACCATTACACAATCGTACGTGCTGTTAAGAAAGAACAAGAGGAGAATCTCTTAAATCGACGATTTGCTAAACAATATCAACTAAGTGTCGGTAACACGGAGGACCATCTGCGGTATCTGTGGCATTCCATTTCGAAAATTGCCACTCACGCGATACAGCAATGAGCTGTATCATTTTGAAATTTCCATTCCTGTTCTATCAAAGCGAACATAATTTGGGATACTGGAATTCTATTGCCTCTTATTATCAAGGTGTGTTGCACCCCATCACTCGAAATATATCTCAGAATTAAAGCCAGAAACATATTATTTAGTGTTGATTTGAATTGCAGAATGCCACAAAAAACATGAGTACGTTAAAGAATGGAAATGAAAAAGGACCTATTCTGGCTTTTTCAATGTAATATTATCCAAGACTTGGATGGGGTTCTCTGCCAGGATCCACGTTGCTTTTAAACACCAATGACAAAGGGGTTTATCTGGAAATATTGTCTCTACCTTGTACATACAAGTAAAAATGCCTTAATTTGCCTCAATAGGGCCAGGATACACCTCGACATTTTAAATGGTGATGCTCATTGATGTAGTCCACACCTTAACTTTCAAATTCGTTGTAATTCTGAAGCTTAGTCCTTAAAAATAATGACTGTAATAGATAGTTCTTATGTAACTTACAAGAATTACCATATGCAGGTTTGAAATGAAGCTAAAAGATGAACAATGCCCTTATGTAAGTTAGACTTATCTGTCCTAATGAGCAATACAAATTTAGACCACTAAATAATGTGGTAAACATAGCCAAGCCAATTTTCTTAACTCAAATTACTTGTAATTCAGAATGCATAACATTACGCAGTCCAGAAAAATGTTCATTCATAATCACAAATAGCATCTCAGAAGTGTGATGGAAGCATGAAAATTGCTGAATGGAGGCAATTGTTTACAATTAAATGGTTTTCTATGTCAATTGTAGCTTGTTGAATACTATTTACACTACAGTGGGCTTTCTGTGGAGAGCATTTCTTCAGCACTCTCTTAAAGTTACAGGGAACTAATTTGTCTGTTAAGTGGAGAATTTTTCCCATGTTAGGTTTTCGCATAAATGAAAGAGGCTCAAAATTTACTCAGGGACCATTTACTTTTTGGGGAGTTTATTGTTATGGCAAAAATTGACCACTGTACCCATAAATTCACTCTTTCTTTCAATAACTTGCCTTTTTCCATAAAACATTATTGAAAAAGTTTATTTTCCTGGTATACCAAAACAAAAAGTGTCAGCTTTTGTGCTCCAGGAGGAAATTAGTGGTGAGGATAGACAAACACTGTTACCCTCAATGTAAAAATCATTACAACAAAACGCCTTGAAGGAGAATACCTCAACGCTTTTCAACTCTGAACACAAGAGAAGTTTAACCTTACAAAAAGAGTCCGGGAATGTGAATTCCCATGGACCCCACCGATAAAAAAATGTAACGATATTTGTTCACGTTTAATGGGGAATGTTTTTGGATTTTTATCACAGTTCCTATTCAATTTAAATAAAATATTCTGTTCTTGTGATATTAAGATCGGTTGTAATAAGCTTTTCCCCTTTCTATTAAAATTATTCCATGGGTTACGAGCTAAAATGTCAGTTATTCGTGTTTGAATCGGGGGGTGGTCAGCTCGTTTCTGATGTCCAGGGCCAGTCAGAACTACTTTTTCCTCAGCTGTATAATGTAGTTAATGGAAACTAGTGTAAAATCAAGTTACTTCAAATGTGTCAATTTTTGCCTGAAAAAGTTAGTATTTGTTCCAAGAATTAGCATGTAGAATAATAAGCAATTCTTTCACTGTTTTCACATTTATCTGCAAAAATTTTGATTTTTGGGCTTTTTCATGGCCCTCAACATGGGAGATGCCTCATCACATATAGATTAATGCACCTGCAATGTTCTATGTCACAACAAGTATCAAAAATATTGTTTTTAGTGATTAAAATTCAATGAAGATGATATATCATACTAACTATGAAACAAATATCCCTATCTTTCACACATTTGAGAGATATTTTGGAATAATTCAATGGGAACTATTTTGTTTTTCTATGCGAAGCTGACTACCCCCTGGTTTGAATATATCCCTACTTATTTTACGACACTTCGTGTCGTTGTCAATAGACGACGTAACTGCGCTCTTAATTGCGTCGGGCGTTGCGTTATCTGCCTGTTTATGACGTAGTTGCTTTACATGACGTCATAGATACCATAATATCGTTGCTTAACTACGGTCGCCATATACAAATATCACCACGATCTATCGGTTGGGTGATATTGTATTTGCTATTTATCAGGATGAATTTCGTCAAGAAGTTCGTTGTTGCTCTCTTGTTGCTTGTATTTGGATCAGTTTTGAATGCTGCTCCAGTTGGTGTAAATTTTTTGGAGAGGGAATCTCAGGCAGATGCAAAGGTAGGCGTAAACTGAAAATGTCAATGTCCTACCAACTAATTTTGATTGAAGTGAAAAATACAATTTCGGATTCTGATTCCTTACCTAAATTTTTGCGACCAAAAATTAGTTTTATCGCAAAACATTACATATTAAGTCATTTTAAAATCTGTTGTCTTTTGTCTCACACTTATTTCTCTCTTTTTCTCATTTAATAGTTTCCCACGCTTGAGTTCCTGGACTTGACTGAAAACGAAAAGCAAATCGACGCACAAGCCAAGCTTCCAGTCGATGTAGCCGAGGTTGAGGCTGTTGCTGAGCCTAAGATTGAAATCGTGAAAGATGTGGAGGACTTCACTGTTAAACCACAGGCTGTTGATGTCCAGACGATCAGGAAATCCGCCGCAGAGGTCTGGCAGAGCGTCAAAGTCTCATGGAAAGACCAGAAGGCTATGGTTGATTTCGGGAAGAAGCCACAGATGAAGCTGTGTGCACTGATGATCATGGTCTTCGTTGTCGCTGTCATATTTGGAATCGGCAAGGTGGTTGTCGAAATACGCAACCGCATTTCTGAGTACTTCTACAAGGAAAAGGAAGGATTCGCCAAGCCCAAGCAGAGCGGCTTTACTATTGACGACGTCTTTGAGGATGTCGAATGCCCAAAGAGGCCAACTGATATCTTCGCTGATATCATTTAAACATTCAAAAACACTTTCTACGCAGTTGTTGTATTAAAACAACTTAACACGTCGACAGTAATAGTCTAAATCAGTGCAATACTTTTGTTATAGATCCTCATATTTATACACAAATTTATTTCTCCTGTTACTACTTTCACTGCAAAAAATCTATTTGCCAAATACTTTCCGCAGAATACTTTCGTTGAATCAATAAATGTTGTTTAACTTAATTGTTCAGCTTTTTACTTTCTCTCCGTACTATTCTTGATTTACTTAATTGGGGATTTACATGGCCATCTTTCTAATAGATATTCGTGTCACCAATGTTTATACTGGCGAGGTAACAGCCGAAAAGTGATGCGCGCATGGATTTTTTCCGTGCTTTCACATGCTTTGGAACACGGCTCTTGCATTAATTTCATCAAACTTGATCTCTATTGTAATCAGATAGCACAATTCCATTAGTCTTGGCTCACATATCACTTCGCGTCACCTTTTCTTACTTGCCAGACCCTCCATTGTCTGGTTACGCATTCATTGTGTTGGGAAGGGCATTTGTTCAGGCCAGCCAACTCGTAAATCCCGAGATATAAAAGGGAAATATGTGTCCCACTGGAAGGAGTAGCCTTCATCGGTCCTTGATTTATCATCCTTCGCCACCACCAGTTTTAAATGAAGGAATGTGTTGGAGGCCCTAGAAACCTTGAGAATGAGAATTATGTTCAGATATTTTCATGTAGATCTATATACTAGATCTAGTAGGATGCAAAACTTTTTTTTTTAACGTAACGCTGTGTTGGACTTCTGGTAACATCTGGACTTC
This sequence comes from Haplosyllis leylae, assembly GCA_038406175.1. Classification (NCBI taxonomy): domain Eukaryota; kingdom Metazoa; phylum Annelida; class Polychaeta; order Phyllodocida; family Syllidae; genus Haplosyllis; species Haplosyllis leylae. Next base: position 9,624 of record JBCAUG010532745.1, on the reverse strand, counting down.
TGGTAACATGCCATGGCTTTCAAAGCCAGGATGGATTCCCTACCCGCATGCTTTGTTGTCTGCATGATCCTCAGATCTACTTTTGGTGTGACATCTGCTGGCCTCTTGATGGCGTTCATTGCAGCAAAGCCTTTATAATTTGTGCCAAGGCGGAGTGGCCGAATGGTTAAGAGTGTTGTGCTGTGGTATGCCTGGTCATGGGTTCGAATTTCACAGAATCTTGTAGATGCGTTTGCAAGTACAGGGTCAAAAAGGCTCAGCTGCCATACTGACCACCACACAGTCAACAGGTGTTGCACCAGAGGTGAATCTAAGGAATCCATTGCACACAAGTGAGAAAGTACACAAGTGAGGGTTCCACCCTAGTTTGAAACCCAGGGCAGATGTTACCACAAGTCTAAAGCAGGGGTATCAGTGGCCCCACAAAAAGACGTGCGTCCTTCAAAAACACAAAAATGAAAAGCCTTATAATACCTGTTTACACAAGTATTGGTGTGACTCAAACTTATGATCAAGCATGCCACATAGTGTGCACTCTAACCATTTGAGTCACCCAGGCTTGACTTGCAAAACTGAAATTTACCTACATGTTACATGTTTATGTTTCAGTGACAATAAGAGAGAGACAGAGAGAGAGAGACAGAGAGAGACAGACAGACAGACAAACAGACAGACAGAGAGGAGAGAGACAGACAGACAGACAGACAGACAGACAGAGAGAGACAGAGAGAGAGGTATGCCCGTGGTCAGGGAAACTTAAGTAAGTAATTATCTTCCATGCCAACAGTTTGATTTGTTTTTACATCCATTAATATTTTATCACGACACATCAAGCACCAGGGTCATCGTGTCATCAAGCAAAAATATCTGACTAAATGAAATATTCTCCCCTATAATCTGATCGCATCGACAGATACTGACCTATGTAGACATTCCCAGCCTATTGGTAAAAAGACGTGCTTGTTACGGGTCAAAGGTTGCAAGGGGTGACCCCTTGTTAACTAGTGACTATTGGTGGTCAAGTCACATCAACATAATGTATGGTGGAATAAGTCACTTCGTATGAAAATAAAAATTCCTGATAAGTTCATTAGAGCGCTTTGTCACTTTCGCTGTTTTCAAGAAACCATTGTACTTATCGGTATGTGGTATATTGATGAAAATATTAACATACTGAGAGGTCTGCATGAAGTACTTATCTGAGACATATTTTCTCAAGAGCCAGTGAAATTTACTAGAAGTAACAAATGATAATGTGAGTGGAAAATGGACAAAATGGACAAAATTATAGTGAGCCCAAACAATGCGTCATCAGAGGTGGTACTGACGCATTATGAGATTTCACACATTTCTCCTACTTCGTATAGAAAATACCCTGAAGGAAGTACCAAACCCGAAGGTTACCTTGGAGATTGGTAAGATAGGAAACATTCTTGCACTCGACTTCAGACGAAAACCTGAATGTACTTTGTTTTCTTATTAAGAACAGCGCAGAAACGCCAGCGACCATCTTATCACTGGGAAACTTCGTATTGCAATAAGTATGCCATATTGTCGAAATAATGTATGGAAATGAGTACATTGAATCTATTCATTACCAAGTTTGCTGTAACACTCCATCCGTACACAATGGTTTAATTTTCTCAATGTTCCCATAGCCTAACAAGGAGCTTGAAGTTACCTATCAATAGTTTCGTGAATAATAATTGGCAGCCAGTGATTTAGTAAGGGTAACTATGCAAACAGAATAGGGGAAAAAGTACTTATAAGGGTAAACTTATAATTATCCCCATGGAAATTTACGCTTTAGTTTAACACTTCATACCCTTAAAATAGTTCCCGAAAAAAGAAAATCTTTGAGAAAGGGAACAACATTTCCCCCGAACCACCCCTTCTTCACTGGGGGTTATTGAAGAGTTGGATAACTATTCTATTCAAGAAATATTCTAAAGAATTTGATTTAGTGCTGCAAAACATTCCCCTGTATTTTTCCCATTTTTGACAGGGGTCTATTCTGAAAGGCGTAAACTTTCTCCAAAGAGGCGGAACATATCCACGCAAAAGATCTTGCATCATTGTTATATTGGGAATCGTGTAATTTTTCAAGAAACTGAATTGTTCGAAACATGGAAGAATCCAATAAATGTAAAAACCTTTTGTCATTGCCCAAGAGATGTTGCCAATTTCCACGACGCTTCTTTTACTTAACACAATTGAAAAACAACAGTTTCCAAATCTAACTATCGGTTTAGTTGGAGCACGTTCCCAAAGTATTATATGCAACTGAGTTGTATTTAATTGCATTCAAATCCAAATCTCCCAGTTTCAGTACGCTATTTCTGTGTACATACCAAAGATAAATAGCTAGCAACGTTGTTGAGATCTTTGAAATCAAAGCAATGGTAAATTACCGCAACTGAAAAGCAACTACGTAGTGTGCTCTAAGAAACAGAAATACTATAATGACGCTCACAGAGGGATGTAAACTAAACAAGAAATTAATATCAAAGTAATTGTAATTTTCCACCGTAGCAGTATTAGTTAAAAGTTCAGGCTTCACAGGTGCCTAAACCCCGAGGCTTAACCAGGCTCTTTGAAGCCATTGAGAACCGCATGGCCTGTATTTTCTAATCCTATTTCAGGACAAATACACTGATATTTCAGTATTATAAATACCTTCACTTCCATACCAACCTGTTAAAGCACTCTCAGCATCCATCGGCTTTGTCCCTTTGGGAGAACAAAGGCTTTAATTCTGAGTAGCTTGACAAGGGTTGACAAATAGATTGAATTCATTGCAGGACGGCTGAACATTGAGAAATCTGTGAGCCTTACGCGACCACGATAGCTGCAATACTATACCCCATTGTCTCTCCTGCGTTCATTCTGTCTGTCTGTCTGTATGTCTCTGAGTAAATTAATATTCAGTGAATTTGATCCGGTGAAAGATTATGAGAAGATTTTGAAAAGTGATTTATTCGGTCATAATTTCTGTCTAAAAGGGTGGTGTCTGCTCTTTTATGTCTAGTTCAAAACCTTTTGTCTTTGAACAAGAACATTTTTTTCAGAGAGAGATATTTGTGAAACAAATACTTCACAAATCTCACAAACACATCAGGACAACATGAATAGTAGTCCATCGATGCAAACTGAGGACAGAATCTTAGATTAGACGGAATTCTGTGTCCAGTTCCATGCTTTCTAGAGTTGCGTTAAAGTTTAATTTTTCACAAAAGTAAGTTAACCGTGGTCTGCTTAGGGTGTTCATACGTTTTGTCTAATTTCTCTCAGATACTTTTGCGATTCAACTTATCGACTTTTAACGTCCTTAAATTTTAAAGAGAGATGTTAAATAAGCAAAATATTGAGCAAACCCTTGGTCAAAATATAAACAGTTATACCTGAAATTCAAGCGATATGAACTAAAAAAAAAAAGAATAGTAATGTTAATTTATTCAGAAGTTATCTCAGTAACTTAACAGTTCAAAGATTAAAAAGATAAGCCAGTTGGTAATAAATTACCTTTGAAATATCCATCAAAGTCACACAAACGCCAGGTAAAATTCCATGTGGAAAAAACATTTTGGCTGAGTATTGTTTTACAATTATGTGAAGAAGGATATCTAAGGTTAAAACCTAATAATTATCATAAATTTGATCTATTTATGATTTCATTCAAATGGAAAGGGGCACTACATTTTATTGAGATAATTACTTGGATTAGCAGTGGTATTGATGCAAACAGAAATTAGCTTCTTCAGGAGAGATCAAAAGCGGAAACTTAAAGAAAGAAAGGACACAGAGTTCATTTGGATTGAATCTGCCCCACCCCTTCCAAAAAAACAGAAAATAGTAAAGGGGAACCACAATTTTTGCGCTAGATCTTTTACTGTGGTAATAAAGAAGTTTAACGTTGTGTCAGTAATAAAAATGAAAGTTTTCTGAAGGCAATATTTTTGGAAATATCGAAATATTGTGAAATGAACAAATACGATGAGGTTCTTTGCCAATCAGATTTATTTTTCTGTGACAAATTAAGTGCAGTATGAACAGTCTGGTGCCCAACCTGCCTTTCCTAACATTTGAAACAGGTTTGTCTGAGTCTTCCGGCGTTGAATTTGGTTGCAAACTGCGCCGATTTTCTTGTCCTGTAAAAGTGACTTCAATGCATTCCAAAAATGAAAGAAAAAGTGAGGGGAAAGGGAAGGGGACAGAAAGGATCACGAGAAGAGAACAGGGCACGAATTTGACCTTTAATTCGCACGACTGATAAGAATAAAATGAGTAAATCTGAATGCCAGCACATCATCATTGTGGAATGGTGTCAATTATATTATTAACCAGTGTACCAGACTTCTCAGCAGGGTCACTCTCAAACCTTACAAACGATGACCAATAGACGGAAATCATTTGAACCATATTCAGCCTCGGAAATCTATACTATTTTATATTCTTGTTTATTTGAGGATTTGCATTTTGATGATTTTTCTTGCTACCAGGGATTTGTGATTTTGAATATGTGTGCTGACAGGATGTGGCTAGATGTAAGATTGGGTCACTTAAATATTGACAATCACATACCAGGCCATGTCAACAACTATAGTACTTAAAACTTCTTCCTTTGTACTAAATTTAGTACTAAAGGCCAGACGATTGAAGTTTCAGCATACTCATTCATTTCTTTCTCATTCATTACTTCATCGTACAGTTTCAACTGAAGGATTCATGGGAAGTTCCAGATATCAAAAGATCTCCTTTATTTCAAATTATGGTGACAGAAAACAAATATCATGGCCAAAAATTCCTTTTAGTTCCACTTTAAAGAAGTTTCTTAATATTGAGTCTATTGTTTTTCTATGTTTATTGACTATCTCTGTCCTGTGTTATTGACCTCACATTTCATAGTTGACCATTTGTAAATTGATGGTGACTCAAGAAGTATGTGGAATACTGACAGTGAACAGTCTCCATTCCCAAGGAGGGTTATGATAGCTTTACCTTTAAGCCCCAAGGGCAGAGTGGTCAAGCTGACTACTAAATCCATTGAAGTAAATGATATTGGAAATAAATGCACAAACAATGTACTCAAATGGACAATATTTCACATTGAATAAAACCCCTGGACACTTTCTTCATCTGAAAGCTCACATGACAAAGACATCTCTCCAAACTTCATAGTACAAAACTATTATCGGAAAATAAGGGGCTAAACTGTCTATCATTTTAGCTTCATTTAATCTTACAAATGGACTTTATTGACAAGTTATGGTGTACCATATCATAATACATATCAGTACAAAGTGAGGCAACTGTCACTTTTGACAAGTTACCTCTATGTTATATTGTTTTGATAAAACCTCTTATTTGGGTGACCATCAACAGACTTGAAAGGCGCGACCGTGACCTCTGACCTCCCCTCCGACCCGACCCTGTGACATGGCTGGTCTAGTGGCTTTCATAGTTTGTTGACCATAGGTAACCTACTGTGCCCAGTAATGGAAAAGTGACCAGCCTCCCATATAGACTTATAGTTGGTTACCTATGGAAGAATACTCGCGTATACATAGCTGTCAGTCAATAATGTCAGCATACAGTAGCCTTTCAAAGAAAGTTTTGTCAAAAGGATATTAGATTCTATTAAAAATGCCGAATTAGTTTCGTGCTAAGTAAATATTGATGCTTAAATTATTACATTCCATTTTCAATATTCGTTTTCAGCTACTGAAATGTGATATTGTGCCGAAAGGACCGAGAATGTTCTACATATATCTGAATAGACTTTTGTGTTCAAGACTCAAAGAAATATTTGGAAATATTTGTTTTATTTATGTTCTTCAGTTGTCGAACATCTCCGAAAAAGAACATTGATCAAATGACAGATTATTAAGGACATTACTTCTTCACAAGGAGACTTGTTCTCCTGAAAATGTCCTTAACAATAGATATTTTATGTCATTTGAAAATTACAAATACTACTGTCCTTACGACCCCAAATGAATAGGAGTGAAAATATTATCACTCAGTATTATCAAAGAAATCGGAATTCGATATGTTACCCATTTTGAAACCCGAAAGTAGAACGTTCCGGTAAAGTATCAAACCCTGAAGATTTCGTGCGAAAAATCTAAAGCATCAGCTGATGGTGCAATTCACCATGATTGGCGAAGCAGTAAAACGCTGCCCTCTTTGGATGTGTCATTCACCAGAGTGTGCTGTCTTTATGAGGACATTGTGTATCTTTTAATTTTGGTAAAGACAACTACACGTGCACATCCGATAAAAATATTTTCTACAAAAGCTTTAAGCAATTTTTACTTCACACCTTGCCAAAAGGTCTACACAAAGAGCAAAGGTACATGATATTAGAATTCTTGCTCGTTTAATGTTACAGGAAAGGTTCTCAGCCCCCTGCTGAGAATTAGGTGCAGGTCCAAGATTTTGGTAGGAAGGGACTCCGACCATATTTGGCTGAAATTTTCCATCAATCAATACTTGTAAGAACTAAAAACGAAGCGATTTTTGGAAGTTACTATTTATGCAGAAGAATAGAGCCATATTTTGGGAAAAAATCAAATAATGACCCTGAAATTCATTTTTGAGGACCCAAAAAATTTTTTTTCTTTTTTCTGGGTACTTAAAATGTGAGATCAAGGATTCAGACTCAACTTAGTATCTTATCTCCTTCTTCATTGCTCGTTTTCATTGCATTCACTGGGTATACTGTAAAGTACATTTTTCATTAAATTCAGCAGTTCAAAGATCAAAGCATAAACCATTTGGATCTGTAAAAGGGATGAGGGTACATAATTAGATGGTGTAAAAATTTCCCGAATGTCACCTTTTCGGGCATATCATTATTTCAAACCCCCCTTTTCACCATCACTGGAATATTCATCGTAGCAGAATTCCATAGTTTCTCTCTCAATGTGAAATTTAATATCTGATCATGGCATTTGACATATTGATTATGGGAGGTTCATTTAGATTGTCGAATGCGATGCTTTAATGTTTTTAATTGAATATTTTCACAGAACACCACCAATAATACTTTTTCTTGTACTCCGTAAATAATGTCTTTCCCTCAAAAGATTGCACCAAAATCTAAAGGTTCCGTTTGAACATTTTTGACAACAGTATTGTTATTACAGTACTTTTGCATACCTCACAACTATTAGGGATGAGGAAAGGGATGGAAGGAATTCCATTTGAATTGCAAATCAGAAAATCATCATGAATTGGTCAATTGACAGTGTTGACTTTTCCATATTGTCCAATTACTGCAATGAGTATGTCGGGATCTATGATTAAAGACTTTGCACCTTTATATTTTACCTATCTGAGTAAGAGGTATTAAAGGCTCAATTACTGGGCATCATTTAATCCCGAATAATGTCCATATATACCCACAAATGATCGTAACATTTTGCGCTGATGACCAACAATCATTCAACTTTGATCAACCTTTGCTCATTTTGAAGTAACTTGGCTTTCCATTGTGAAGCGTAAACTTTGAAGGTTATTGTTCCCTACCCATAACACTACAGAAATTGTTTATGATTAGAATTAGACAAAATGATGTCAATTCACTACCATTCAGATACATCCTTACTTCAATGAGGAATATGATTTGTTTCGTGCTGTAAAACTTCAAATATTTATTCTTTGAACCCCTTAATCCAAACAAAGCGCATTCACAAAGTAAAAGGATACGAGGGCGCGCTAAACGTTAAAGGCGCTTACTACGCAAATACATGAGCCTGTAAATATTCAACATCTATTTCAACCAGTCGGCTTTTAAATTCTTGTGGCACTTGATTTTTGGATGAAGGTATTGCAAAATAAAGCACTGTAGAAAAAATGTGCGCTTTTCTTTCTTTTTTTTAAAAAAAGATATTTGTGATGACTTTGTTGGAGCCTCCAGCTAACAAAAGAAATTTTACACTGATATTTAGGAAGCGACAAAATACAAATGGGCAAGAATCCTTGGAATAAATGTCTTTAGTTCTGGAAACAATAGAAGAAAGACTTTCCAGACACAGAGATGAAGAGAAGTCGGCTCTATTTCTCACACCTCTGGTTTGTCCTGAATGTTCACGTTTTATATCTTTAGTAAGTAGAGTTATAACTTATCTAGTCTGCTTGGGAACAAGTTTCCAAAATTAGAAACGTCCGACTAGAGTCTCAGTGCAAAGGTAAAAACTTCCCTCCAAATCTGTCGAATTGAATGAAGGTCCCGTAAAGGAACATTGATTATGTACACAGTAAATTGCACACCGCAACTTTAGGCTCAAGATTAGATTTAGAACATAAGCACCTGCTTCACAAGGAGTAAGGACAAATGTTCAGTTCAGTCTTCAGTTTTCAGTCTTCAATTCAGCATTAGCATTCCAGGCAAGATTGAGCTTTGTAACCAAGTTTTTTAGTCTGAACCACAAAATATCAAAAGTTTGTGCAAAAGTGAGAATGTCCGCACACTATTTGAGGGCAAATGTGTGTGCATTCTTACTTCTGTGAGATTTCTCATTTTTTTGTCACTTTCTTACTTTCACATCTAAATTACTATTGTTTCAAAAGTCTTTTCAATTTTTTATGCATTTAGAACAATTTACAACATTTCTAGATCAAAATTCAGAAAATGAAATAAAGACTGAAGACTGAGCTAAGACTGAACATGTACCAAAACTGAGTACGTGTACACTCCTTCACAAGTACAACGTCGACGTCGGGTCAAAACTCCATACAAACGACTTGTCAAAGCTCAACTCGTATCATCATTGTTAACAGAAAGGTTTGACAATAAAATTATTTAATAAAATTTGGAAATCCCCATGGAGATACTGATTTACGAAAAGAAGAGTGGGAAATAAATAACTATCTTATGATTTAAAAATGAAACAGTTTTCCACATTAGAGATTTTCTTACCGTAAATACGCCGTTGGAGACACAAATCATTTGTCTTGAATTGAAAGGCTGAAGGTGAAATAAAAATATTTACATTTATGTTCTTCAGATAAAGAACAAGTTACGGGACATTGATCACTGATAATACTTATCTTTGAAATTTTGGTCTCCATTCATTTGACCCGGTAAGCAGACATCATTTTTGACTGCGAAAGACAGTACATTTTGACTTTCATTTTCTTACCTGCATATTGTCTCTGTTTGCTTTTTATCGCAAATGTAACTTTCATAAAACACACAAACAATTGTCAGGTAAGTTTACCTTAATTTTTGTCGGTCACTTTGAAAAAAAAAGGAATCTGCATGCAAAACAAATTTCTTTCAACCTTTTGGTGCACCTGCATCTCGAGTTTTTGAGCGTACAGTTTTTGACTATCAGATCAGAAACAAGGCATGGTCGATCTGTAAAAAGTAGTTTTATGCATATTGCACTTTGTGCACTTGGCATCTAGATAATGTCAACGAAGCGGTAGCACTGGCTGGATATTACTTTTTGCTCGTGAGGTGAGGGTGTACACTCACTCCTAGCTGCAGTGGCTCGGCCTGAACGACCCCGGACACCCTGGGGGAACATCACAAATTTCGGATGAAAACGGAGATATCACTAATTTCTGACTTTCTGATTACCATGTAAGTCTATGGGGATTTCAGTTTTTCAATGG